>JAENPR010001997.1:0-87287 GCA_018135685.1 Themeda triandra | reverse complement strand
CGTGTAGAGGGCCGCCGCAGCGCGTAGAGGGCCGCGTCGGCGGCGGCGGAGGTAGGTGCCCGTCCTCACCCGCGAGCGGCGGCGAGGCGCAGCCGACCGTGAAGGGAGCGGCGGCCGGTGCGCACGGGCTGGAAGGCCGCCTCCGCGCCTACTCGCCGAATCCTCAGGCTGTGATGCGGAATCCCCGCGGATATATGGTAGCGGGAGAGGTGGGTGGGCGTGTGGTGGTGGCCGGGGAGGCGGGGAGGACGAGGTGCTCGGAGTCATGGGTGTGGCAGAGAGCGGCGTGGAGGTGCTCGGCCATGGGTGGAGTCGGATGGAGATGGGGGTCGCCGGTGGGAGCCTCCACGGGCGCTCAGCCGCCGCGGGTCCTCCACCGCGCGAGCTGGAGGGCCGCCGGAAGGAGCAGGGAGGGGGCCAGTGTGGTGGATCTTGCCGATTGGAGCTCACCGGCGCTGGGCGGAGGAAACAAGGAGCAGGGCTGGCGCCGGCGAGCCGAGGAGCAAGCCGCCGCTCCGGGGAGCAGGCCGCCGCGGCGCCTCGCCGTCGAGCGGAGGAGCAAGGCCGGGCGCTCCGTCGTCGGAGCAGAGGGCGCTCTGTGGAGGAGGGGCCGCTCGCGAGGCCCGCCGCGCGCCGTCCGCCGCGCCGCTCGAGTAGTACTCCAGGTCGCTGGGCGGAGGAAACAAGAAGGAAGAGAGAGAGGGGGAGAGAGAAAGGAGGGGAGAGGAAAGTGGGCCCCGCAGCTGTTGAGTATGGATTTTGAGGATGACGAGTGCGGAAGAAACATGTATAGAGTAGAGAATCTTGATGACCAGGATAGAATATTCCTTATAGAGGAAGCGAGTGCGGATAGTCTGAGAACTACAATATAAATGAATAGTTTGAAGATCTAGATGATCTCCATGGACTAGACTGGCCAGGTGGTGTGTTTTACTCAGTTTATATTGTTTGAACCTTATCACTGACATCGGACACTCAATAAACAAATGGTAAAAAAAGGCCATTTTATTGCTTCAGTTGGCCACCTTGCTTTTCAAATCTCATGGCCACTTAACGATCAACAGCGTAATGATGTAGAATCAAGAACATATATACATTGATAGTCACATGCTACTAAAATACTGAGACGGCGGACAGTCCACGCGGGCAGGAATCGAGTAAATACAACATAGTTCACGCGATACGATGGAACCTTTCAGATTTTCAATGCTGTGTATATTTGATCGATTCTGACGAGCCAGTCATTTCCGTTGGGTACTCGCTTCTTCTTGCGTCGATCAAGCTCCAAGAAGAAGATCACCAATTGACCATTCATGGCTCCAGAATCCAACAAGCAGGAGGAGTCTTCTCCTCTGCACGTCGTGGTGTTCCCATGGATGGCCTTCGGCCACATCATCCCCTTCCTCGAGCTCTCCGAGCAGCTCGCGAAGCGCGGCCACTTCGTCACCTTCGTCAGCGCCCCGAGGAACCTCGCCAGGCTGAGGCCTGTCGCCCCCGACGTGAGGCCGCGCATCCGGCTCCTCCCGCTGCCCCTGCCGCCCGTGGACGGCCTCCCGGACGGCGCCGAGTCGACGGCCGATGTCCCGCCGGAGAAGGTCGAGCTCCTTAAGGCCGCCTTCGACGGCCTTGCCGCCCCCTTCGCCGCTTTCCTCGCCGAGTCTTGCTGCGCCGGCGGGGAGGCCGGAGACGGGCACTCCAAGAAGCCCGACTGGATCATCCTCGACTTCGCGCAGCACTGGCTTCCGCCCATGGCTGACCAGCACAAGGTGCCGTGCGCGATGTTCCTGATCTTCCCTGCGGCGTGCGTCGCGTTCATGGGCCCGAAGGAGCTCAACGACGTGCACCCGCGGTCCGCGGCGGCGGACTTCACCGTTCCGCCGCCGTGGATCCCTTCTCTGTCCTGCCTCGCGTACCGTGGGCACGAGGCCGAGTGGGTCGCAGGGGCGTGGCAGCCCAACGCGTCCGGCGTCTCCGACATGAGCCGCTTCTGGGAGACGGCGCAGCGCTGCCCGCTCATGGTGTGCCGCTGCAGCCACGAGGTGGACGGCCCGCTCTGCACCCTCCTCGGCGACCTCTACGGCAAGCCCGTCCTCCCCTCCGGCCTCCTCGCGCCGTACGACGCGGCCGTTCGCGCCGACGGCGAGGGCCGGCACGACGACGAGGAGAGCGCGGGGCTCATGCGCTGGCTCGACGCCCAGCCCGCGCGGTCCGTGCTCTACGTGGCATTCGGGAGCGAGGCGCCGCTGACGCCGGCGCACGTCGGCGCGCTCGCGCTCGGGTTGGAGCTGGCGGGCGTGCGCTTCCTCTGGGCGCTCCGGAAGCCGGTCAGCGGTGAGCCGCCGCAGCTGCCGGACGGGTTCGAGGGCCGCGTGGGCGGGCGCGGGGTGGTGCGCGTCGGGTGGGTGCCGCAGGTGCGTGTGCTGGCGCACGCCGCCGTGGGCGCCTTCATGACGCACGCCGGGTGGAGCTCCCTCGTGGAGAGCTTCCTTTTCGGCCACCCGCTGGTGATGCTGCCACTGTTCGCCGACCAGGGCCTCACTGCGCGCCTGATGGCGGAGCGGCGGGTCGGCCTGGAGGTGCCGTGGGACGGCTGCGGCGGCGGCGTGCTCCGCGGCGAGGACGTCGCGAGGACCGTGCGGCGCGTGATGGTGGAGGAGGAAGGGGAGGATTTCTCGCGCAATGCCAAGGGGTTGCAGGAGCTTCTTTGGGACACGGCGAGGCAGGAGCGCTACGTCGATGAGCTGGTCGAGCACCTGCTGCAGCGCAGAGGAGATTATTAGGCAGTTCAAGTGTGCCAACCAATGGTCTATCCGTCCGACAATAAAAATGAGAAAGGCCAAAGGTACTGCTACACTGTTTTTTATTTAATTTTTTTAGGTGGTGAACAGTAGCTGCTACCTTTTTTTTTTTAAAACGTGCGTAGCACGTACCTCATTAAGAACAGTAGCTGCTACCGCTCTTCTGATGTTTTGTGGTAATGCTGGATCAGAGCATGTCGTTTTAATCTTTGATCAGTAATGGCCATTCACAGTTTTGTCTGTTCATGTCACTGTATGGTACACTCGATTGGAGAGTATCACCATCTGACACCAAAATCTGGTTAAGTAAAGTGAAGCCGGCCAGTGATTCTGCATATTAAAAATTTATTAACTAGACAGAATTTGCTGAAAGAATATTGCACAAACGCTACAATACACATTGTACAGCACATTGGACTATAACTGCAAATTTGAAGAAATTGGAGAACTGAATTGTAGATTTTTCAGCCTCTTTCGATTAATAGCATACTATCAAATTAGTACTTTCCTAGAGTTTGTGTTCTTCAATGACTGTAGTTTAGTAATTTTTTTAAAACTTTTGCCATATTAATATTCATTGGATCCAGCTAAATCGTTGGTCACCAATTCCTCAAAATCAAGAGGAGCATCCACTTGGGAGATTACAACCAAACGTAGCAAGTGCATGTGCAGCTCTATTACATTCACATTTACAAATAGAAACAGTTTAATCTCCGTGATCACACCTCTAGCAGGTGCTAATCTGTAAGCATTTGTTTGTAAAGCTTCCTTCATTAAAGCAGCATCCACTTCCAGATAAATACGTTGGATTCCCAGCTTCATACCTTCCTGCATGCCTGCCAAACAGCCCAACAGCTCAGCATGAAATGCGTCGAGCAGAAAATCTTCACGCCCGGCTCCTGAGGCCACAGCTCGCTCTAGATAATCACGGATTATAAAACCCCATCCCCTGTCGTGCCTTTCATCGTCGTTGAAAGCCCCATCAGTGTTTAGCTTCAACTCTCCTGCCTTCGGCTTTTGCCAACGCGCCCTCTGTCGACTTTCCGACAACATCCGAACGCAACAACATAAGCCAAGTCTACTGCAGTTCTTCTTCTTCCTTCTTCTCTCCATTTGTTACGTTCTCCGCACCATAGCCACACAGCAACATGACTACTAGCTCACAAATTTCGACTCCAACAGATTGGCCAACGCATTCTCCAAATTTAATCATTCGCCATCCCGGAATTATCGGTAGCTATATTTGGACAGCTAGCATCGTTCGCCATCTGCATTTCCTCCGGCCAGTTTCGTGCATGCATGCACCTTCTCGCACGAGTATCTATCCTTTCCCGTGCATGTTACCATAAATATAAACACATTTGTTGGCGTTGGTCCATTAGAAATTTAGATTGGAGAGTGGATTACATAAGCTGTTGTGGTGTCTCTAACAATACTACCTATAACTAAACCCCTATTTTGAATCTTCTTTCTCAATCCCCTCTTATTTTCTATGATCATGTTGTGCAGAATTACAACAACGTTCATGATGTACCAAATGGTATCCTTGTTCCACGTCCTGCAAGGGCTCACGCATGGCAAACCTAAATTAAAGAACTCCAAATGGTCTCTCTACAACTTTCCTCATAGATTTTTGTGCTTGTGTGAAGTGAACTTTTTTGTTGTCTTGTGGGGTTTTGAAAACTCTTCACAAAAGTTGCCCATGAACGATAAATGACATTATCTAGGTAGTATCCTATATTGTATTTGTTGCCATTCACAAAGTACTTAACAGGAGAAGAAGTTCCATTTTTTAACCTTTGGAAGAGTGGTGATCACTACAATGCATTGATGTCGTTGAGCAAGCCCGGTAGTCCAAAAAAGCAGTGCCAAATCCACAAATCCTAAGAAGCCATGACTTCAAGGATCATTGTAGGACCATCAACATGTCCATCTAATATTCTTTCCAACCCATAGGACAATTCTTCCACCGCCAATGCATACAGATTATGCAACCTGCACGGCCATCCTCTGCTCTCATTTGACGCCAATAGCTTCCTTGTGTCATCATCATTTTGTGGTCTCAAGTATTGATCTCCATCAACATCTACTATCGCCATAACAAAACGCTTTGAAGGCCTATGTCATTGTGCTTTCTGCTAGTCTCACTAGCTCATCCATTGAATGGGCTCGAAAGATCATATGCAAGTATACAGATTGAACCAACCACTTTCTACAATGCAGTTGCAACATTTGGCCTTTGCACGAAATAGTCACCATGAGCTTCCACACCATCAACAATCCACACAACCAGATTTCTAGACAACTGAAACCTTCTCATAGAAAAACGTGTCACTGTACACAGAAAAGTAGTATGCGACAATACTCAAATTGCCACTTGAAATGTCTCTATGAACCATCTGGCGACCAGGGACCACGATGCCTCTTCTTGCTTCTCTCCTCTTCCTCATCATGTGCAAACAAACTCAAAATAAGAGCATCATCATCAGATGAATCATTGTCCTCGAAGAATTGGTTAAAAATGTTATTTTCATCGTCATCAAACAAAACCATCTACAAATGGCCATAGTTTCACATGTGAATTATCCAGAAAGGGAAATTGAAGAGAAGAACGATAGCAGCTGAGCAGGAACAGTTGAATTGACTTCCAATAGCTACTCTTCACCACCCGGAAATCAAAACAGAGTATCAGTTTCTTTGTTTTTTTTTTTCTCATTTTTAATGTTGAACGGATACATTAACGTTATACCATTGGTTGGCACTTGGTGTCCTGATAATCTCCTCGTCGCTGCAGCAAGTGCTCGACCAATTCATCGATGTAGCGCTCCTGCCTCGCCGTGTCCCAAAGAAGCTCCTGCAATCCCTTGGCGTTGCGCGCGAACTCCTTCCTTTCCTCCAGCATCACCCGCATCACGGTCCTCACGACGTCCTCGCCGCAGAACGCGCTGCCGCCGCAGCCGTCCCACGGCACCTCCAGGACGACCCGCCGCTCCGTCATCAGGCGCGCGGTGAGGCCCTGGTCGGCGAACAGCGGCAGCATCACCAGCGGGTGGCCGAACAGGAAGCTCTCCACGAGGGAGCTCCACCCAGCGTGCGTCATGAAGGCGCCCACCGCGGCGTGCGCGAGCACGCGCACCTGCGGCACCCACCCAACGCGCACCACCCCGCGCCCGCCCACGCGGCCCTCGAACCCTTCCGGCAGCTCGCCGCCGACCGGCTTCCGGAGCGCCCAGAGGAAGCGCACGCCCGCCAGCTCCAGCCCGACCGCGAGCGCGGCGATGTGCGCCGGCGTCAGCGGCGCCTCGCTCCCAAACGCCACGTAGAGCACGGACCGCGCGGGCTGGGCGTCAAGCCAGCGCATAAGCCCGGCGCTCTCCTCGTCGTCGTGCTCGCCGTCGGCAGCTGCGGCGGCCGCGTCGTACGGCGCGAGGAGGCCCGACGGGAGAACGGGCTTGCCGAAGATGTCGCCGAGGAGGGTGCAGAGCGGGCCGTCGACCTCGTGGCTGCAGCGGCTCACGATGAGCGGGCAGCGCTGCGTCGTCTCCCAGAAGCGGCCGATGTCGGAGATGCCGGACGCATTGGGCTGCAGCGCCCCGGCCATCCACTCGGCCTCGTGGCCGCGGAACGCGAGACAGGACGGAGAAGGGATCCACGGCGGCGGCACGGTGAAGTCCTGCGGCGCGGACCGCGGGTGCGCGTCATTGAGCTCCTTTGGGCCCACGAACGCGACGCAGGCCGCAGGGAAGATCAGGAACACCGCGCACGGCACCTTGTGCTCGTCGGCTATGGGCGGTAGCCAGTGCTGCGCGAAGTCGAGGACGACCCAGTCGGGCTTCTTGGCGTGGCCCTCTAGTCTGACCTCACCGCCGGTGGCGCAGCAAGCGTCGGCGAGGAAGGCGGCGAAGGGGTCGGCAAGGCCGTCGAAGGCGACCTTAAGGAGCTCGACTTTCTCCGGCGGGACGTCGGCCGTTGACTCAGCGCCGTCCGGGAGGCCGTCCACGAGCGGCAGGGGCAGCGGGACGAGCCGGATAAGCGGCCTGACGTCGGGGGCGACAGGCCTCAGCTTGGCGAGGTTCCTTGGGGCGTTGACGAAGGTGATGAAGTGGCCGCGCCTGGCGAGCTGCTCGGAGAGCTCGAGGAAGGGGATGATGTGGCCGAAGGCGAGCCATGGGAACACCACGACGTGCAGAGGAGAGGACTCCTGCTTTCTGGATTCGGCCATGAATGGTATCTTGGAGCTTGATCGATGTGTGAACTGTGAACACGTACTGATCTAGATGTGTAGGAGTAAAGAAGAATCGAGTACCCAAGTGCAAGTGCATCGAAAATCTGAAAGGTTCCATCGTATTTGCGTGAACGTGATGTTTGGTTCCCCCCAGCAATGTTGACGCAAACTCGAATCTATTCCCGTAGGATTTGTTTGCAATCTGCATCAGACATCAACCAAACAAAAAGTAACACAATTCTGATAACTCTGTGGTTCAACCCCCCCCAACAACAGCAACCAAAAAAAAAAAAAAAGAACCGGTAAACAGCTTCGTATTACTTGGTTCACATGAACTGCTAGTTTCACTAGTTTATTAGCAGGTGAATATCAAAGTATATAATTCTTGAGTCTACATCAACACGTTGGTCATTAAAGGATCGTTTGATTTGAGGGCCAAGTTAGATGGGATGCTATATGTGGCCACCCATAGATTTAGGAATGGTCTTAGCCGTGTTTGGTTGGATGGATAGAACGAGTCATTTTTGTGTTTGATTTGATAAATGAAGGTGGATATGATGAGAACACTTAGAGTTAACTAATTATATCTGTTATATAAAAACAAATAACTAATTACTTTCGAAGTTCCAATTAATAAGATGTTTGGTTTTTCCATAGATATGTTGATTTTACTATGTATCTAAATATATTGTACATCTAAGTGTACTCTACATATCTAAAAAGCTAGAAAGTTGGCAGGTCTCTTTGTATGTCTTGTCCAGAAAGAGGAGGACTTAATGATTATTCGTGCGTCAGAACCAGAAGTTAAAGTTGTGGATAGGGATATTGTAAAAACATCTTTTGAGGAATGGGCCAGACCCGGGCATTTCTCAAGAACAATAGCTAAGGGCCCCATACTACCACTTGGATCGGGAACCTACATGCTGATGCTGGCGATTTCGATAGTCATACCGATGAAAAAGTCAAATAAGAGGTGTTAAGTTTTTTTTTATCATTCTGGCATCGAGCTATTTTTCTGCAGACCTCCCCTACAGTATCGTCACCGCAGTAGAGTTTAACCACCAAATTCGGGATGGATTGGTGTGGTTCCTCTATGCCTAGGACACCAGAGTTTAACCACCAAATTCGGGATGTGGATTGGTGTGGTTCCTCTATGCCTAGGACACGAGACCATGAATGAGAAAAGCATGAGAGAAATATTGGAAAACCCTGAACAAGGCATTACTAGATAATAAATGGATAACACACATCACACCAATACAAATGGCGGTAGAAATACAAGAGTATGTCCTCTTATGGGAGGAGATCCAACTCATCCAATTTGACTCCAATAGAGAAGACACCATCACATGGCGATGGACAGCAGATGGTGAGTACACCAACAAAAGCGCCTATAATATCCAATTTGAAGGTTCAGTCAGCAAGCTCAAGATCACACCAATATGGAAAGCAAAGTCCGAGTCAAAATGCAAGTTCTTTGCATGGACTTTGCTACACAAGAAAATTCTCACGGCGAATAATTTGATGAATAGAAATTGGCCGCATGAGCCTATATGCAAACTCTGTGGAACGGAGCAAGAAACGCCCACTTATTTATGCAAGAACTGCACTTTCTTAGGACAAGTATGGTCATGTCTGAAGTCTTGGTATGGTCTCACAGCAATAGATGGAAAATAGGGATAAATGGTTCTCTCCATAGATATTGGCGAAGATGTCGCACAAAGATAGATAAAGCGAACAGAAGGAGGTTCGATGGTCTCATAATTTATTTCTGGTGGAATATATGGAAGGAGAGGAATAGAAGAACTTTTCATAACAGAAGTCTACAACCAAGGGAGGTGGCTTACCTATGCAAAGAAGATTTTGATCAATACCAGTGGGCTAAGCGAGTAAATGTTGATAGCTGCAGGAGAATAGGTCATCTTAGGGGTTTTGTCACCTGGGGATAGGGGAGAAGTGGTCCTATCGAGTTGTAATTGCTTAGTAGTGTTGTATATATTTGTAAACTGGTTTATTTTTCTCTTTTTATCCGTCTAATAAAATACGGCAAAAGCATTTTGCCGCCCTTCTAAAAAATCTGGCACCGTAGACAATTCCACGAGCTAATTTTTGCCAGCATGGAAACCGCACAAGACAGGTCGCACATCAGCCTGTAATGTCTCTGTCCGTTTGACCGTTTCCTGCTGAAAAATATTCTGGGATTCGAGGGTGGACACACCGCAACAATCATGTCGAGCTCAAAACAACAACGGCGCAGCTGCGCGACGTGATAGGAGCGGAAAAGTGGCGGTAACTGGCGAGTTTGACGGACTCTGGGTCCTCGCTGAGATGGCGGTCAAGCTAAGACAAGTCGTGGCTAAGTGCAAGTGTGTGGCTGCAACGGTGCTGTAAAACTGTTTTTAAACCCCTTGGGGCCTCATCTGCCAGCAGAGCATCCAACTTAAAGCCTCAAACTCCCACTAGGCAAAACGAAGCAGATCAAAAGGACTGACAGCGGAGCAGAGGAAAGAGGTACCCTAACTCTCTTACTACTACTTTGTGCCAGTACTTAATTGTCCGTTTTAGCTGGTTATATACTCGCTGTAATTGTGACTGGTTTCACTATGTAAGGCTAGTCTCGAATGGCTTTTCATATTTAGCGGTTTGCATACTATTTAAAGGCTTTGAAATTTTGATATGAAACAACTCGGTCCTCAATCGATAGTTTCATTCAGCTTTACATACTATTTAAAAGCCTTTCATGGGTCCACCATTGTCTCTCTCTCCTCTCTCTTCCACCAATGACTTTCCTCCACGAATGCCGATGAAATGAAATAACACTTTCAATGGGGTTTCACACTTTTCAATGTTTTGGAAACACCGCTTTATAGTTTCACCATGGTGAAACGAATTCCTTCTCTCTCCTCCCAATTTCATGCAATTTCACGCAAATGCCGACACTGGCGAGCCATTTAATGTGCGTGACTCCCGTGAAACCTCCATCGGAGAGGCACTTGCCTTCGCTTTCTTGAAAACGGGGATCCTGCGTAGCTCTAATTACTGCATGAACACTGCGTGGTTTCTTTAGTAATAGCGCCAAGTTTATGCTTTATTAATCATTGCAGGTGTCAGTTAAGTGCATCATGTGTCATTCCAAACCGCCGGTGAAACTCGCCATGGTTGTGGTGTTGCCTCTGTTACTGCTTTGTTATGGATTTGTCAACGTCCGTTGTGCCACAGTTCATGAAAACAGCCAAGATTTTCACTCATTGCTCGAGTTCAAGAACGGCATCATCGATAGCAATGGAGCCTTGAGCAACTGGAACCCGAATACCCACTTCTGTCAGTGGTATGGTGTGAACTGCACGTTGACGCGGCGGCCATTACGTGTCACGCAACTCAACCTCGGTAGCCAAGGCCTTGTTGGACAAATCAGTTCCTCTCTCGAAAACCTGACCTTCCTTGGTACACTTGATCTATCTAATAATAGCTTCTCTGGAGCTATACCTCCTCTTAACAAGCTCCAACGCCTAGAAAACCTATATCTGGGAACCAACCTTTTGCAGGGTGCTATTCCTGACACTCTTACCAACTGTTCCAACTTGGTTTACCTAGATCTCTCTGCAAACCAACTCACAGGTGTTGTTCCTCGTAAAGTAGGACTTCTTGCCAAGCTAGAAGGTATCTACCTTTACAGTAATACTCTCTCTGGGACCATCCCTCCAGCTTTAGGAACCATCACCACATTAGAATATGTTGATCTTTCAGAAAATAAACTCAGCGGAAGCATTCCTAACGAGATTTGGCAAATGCCAAACATAACACAGTTGTTTCTAGGAGAAAATAATCTGTCTGGTGGAATCCCGCAAACTCTCTCCAAGTTACCTTCACTTACGATATTGTCCTTGTACAATAATATGCTAGGCGGCACACTGCCATCAAACATTGGTGATGCCCTCCCAAGCCTCGAGGAACTTTGGCTCGGAAACAACAATTTTGAGGGTCACATTCCAACTTCCCTGGGCAGTCCTGCAGGACTAAACATAATAGATCTATCAAAAAATGATTTCACTGGCCAAATTCCAATCTGTTTGGGAAACCTTTCCCAGTTGTATAGACTAAACCTTAGTACAAACATGCTTGAAGCAAGGGATAGTGAAGGCTGGGAATTCATTGATGCCCTGACAAACTGTAGATCTCTGTTTCTTATTTCGTTGGCGGGAAACCTGCTAAACGGACATATACCAAATTCAATTGGCAATCTGTCCACCACACTTAACTATCTATATATGGGGGGAAACAACCTATCAGGAATAGTTCCACCAACCATCAGAAAACTTAGTAGCTTAATTCAGCTATCACTAGAAGAGAACAATCTTACAGGTTCCATTGAGAAATGGGTGGGAAACCTGACAAATCTACAACGTTTAAATCTCCAATCGAACAACTTCACTGGGACAATTCCATCTTCCATTGGCCATCTTACACAGCTGACATATTTCCTTCTAGCCAAAAATCAATTTTCTGGGTTTTTACCACCCTTGGGAAACCTTGAATCATTGTGGACATTGGACCTTAGCTATAACAATTTCGAAGGCCACATACCTATTGAGGTTGGCAAATTCAGACAACTCACCAGATTATATCTTTCATCCAATAGATTTACTGGGGAAATTCCTTAAACAATGGGCCAATTTCAACAGATATAGACAGTTCCGTAGGACCAAAATATTTTTACAGGAAATGTTCTGATTACTTTCAATAATCTAATGAGCTTCAGTTAAGCATATCCTTTGGCATGAATTCAAGGACAGATTAGGCACCTCTGAGTTCTCTGGATTTTCTATCAATCCAGAAACCTTAATTCAGAACAGTACAAACTTAGAGCACCTCACCAACCCATTCACAACTGAGGAAATTGATTTAGTTATCAAAGCACTCCCAAATTACAAGTCATCAGGGCTAGATGGGTTTAACAATGAATTCTCATGCTTTTCTCGTTCATGGTTCGATTCTTCAATGGAAGGGACACCAAAGAACTCTGCCCTCCCTCTCTATTTATCCAAGAGATGGAAGGTCAGCTCTTTTTTTTGGGGGTCAACAATAAAGATAGATGGAAAGTGCCCGATCGATTTGATCAGGTCGTGTAGTAACAAGGTTCATATCGTTTGTTCGTTAGGATGTCTCAGCTGCATACATCATCGCCCTTCCACTTGAGTCTTTTACTCCCGTGCCATCAAAAAAGTTGGTTTGCTCCTCCACGTCCCAAAAAGTTGGACTCTACCATGTACGTCCTCGCGTTTGAAAACTTCTTTCTCTCACGCCATTCCGTCTGGACTCTGCTTGCTTCTGCCGTTTGGAAGCTCTGACGAGTGGGACCTGTGGTCCCAAATGACCTTAGTTGCCCCTGGGGCGTGTTGACCCTTCTCACTCCCCTCATCTCGCTCAACTCCTCTGCTTCCTCCTCCATCCCGTCCCCGAACCCAAACCCTAACCCTTGTGGCGATTCGGGGCGGCGCGGGCGACTGAGCTTCGGCGGGCTTGGTGGAGTGGAGGAAGGCGGCGGGTTTCGGCTGATCTCATCCCTGGTTGCGGCGGCGGCGCCATGGGATATTGGAGCAAGGCAACGGCGTGTTTCGGCTGGACCGGCGGCGCATGGCGACGAACATGGCGGCGACAGAGCGGCCTTCCTGGTTCCGCGACGGGTGAGTTCCAGATCTCCCTTGCTTGCTTGTTCTCGGTGGTTGTGGATAGCTAGGACTTAGCATTTCCCCTCTAGTTTGTTTCCCCTTTGATTGTTCTTGTTCATCTGTAGGATGGACCCAAATAGTAGCTACAACCTAGAGTTTTGGATTATTGCTAAAAATACTCGTGGGGGGCAGTGGTATGGCGTGAGTGAAGTTGTGGATTCTGACCATGCAAACTACAGAAATGTGGTTGAGGGTATTGAGGACAAGTATCCTGGGCGCTATGGAGATGCTTACAGTCTATTTTACTGGTGCCATGACACAAAGATGCACATCCCTTTGACTAATGACCAAGACTTAGTTCAAATGTTTGCCAAAAATGTAGCTTCCAAGTGTTGTTGGATCAGTTTAGCATAACTATAAACCTCACATTAGGCCTCCTAGCATCCCTTCCTGGGACCCAATTAATGAACAATCTGTGGGATGTCAATCTGTTGAACCCCCCATCACTCCTTCACTTGCCACTCCTTCCATTGCCACCGCTAGCAAAGCACAACCAACCTAGAGCACAGATGATGACATATTGGCTAACCCAAACCCAGAGAATGAGCATGTGGGTGTTGATGATGAATGTTTGTACCTTGAGCTTTCACCACCTCCAAAACCACAACAAGCAACCCCTCCTGAACCAGTTCCAACTAGCAGCACTGGTAGGGAGCCAAGTCCTGACACACTGATGGTCATGAAACTGATGATGATGATGATGATGATAGTTCAGTTTATGATGATGAGTATGATCCTAAAATGGACCCTGATGAGGCAGATGAAATGGTTAAGGATCATGAGCCTGACTATATGGCTCTTGTTGAGTATGACAGAAGCAACCCCCCATGTGTGTTGGTAGCATGTATCCAGACATGTTTCAATTTATGTTGGCTTTAGCCACTCATGCTGCCATAAGAAAGAGACGGTATTTCATTCAAAAGAGTGATACAGGAAGGTACAGAGTGTACTGCCTCAAGAAGGATGAAGGCTACCCCTGGAGGATCCATGCTTCAACCATGAGTGATGGCAAAACTATTCAGGTGATTTCCTCTTCTATATTCATATTTGTGTTTCAATTTAGCCATAATGCATTGTGTTTAATAGCATTTTGCATTGCTTTTTTGCTTGACAGGTTGAGAGGAATCCTAATGACCATGAATGTTAGAGCCAGAGGACAATTGGTGTGCTTGTAGGATGCACCAAGTATTGGGTCTATGACAAAGTTATAGACTGGTTGAAAGAAGATGGGACTTTGGGTGCCATTGAGGTCATTAAGAAACTCAAGGAATATTACAAAGTGGACATGCCCTACATGAGAGTGTACTATGGTAAGAACCTTGCTATGGACAAGCTGTATGGGCCATGGGATAAGAGTTTTGACAACTTGTACAGATTTAAGGCACAGATAGAGAAGGAGAGTCCTGGATCAGCTATGGTGGTTGACCACCATGTAATAAAGAATAGGCTGAGGTTTAACAGGCTATTTTTTTTGCAATGAAGGCTTGTGTTGATGGCTTTCTTAAGGCATGTAGGTCATACTTGGCAATAGACAACACATTCTTGTATGGGAGGTATAGGGGCCAGTTGTGCATAGCATGTGTAGTTGATGGACACAACTGGATGTATCCAGTGGCTGTAGGAATCATAGATTCTAAGACCAATGACAACTGGGTTTGGTTCATGGAGAGGCTGAAGGAAGTTATAGGCACCCCAGATGGACTATGCATAAGCACAGACTGTGGACAGGCAGTGATGTATGGGGTCAGTCAAATTTTTCCAACTGCAATGCATAGAGAGTGCATGTACCACCTTGTACAGAACTTCAAGAAAAGGTATAATGGTAAATTTTTTGACGATCATCTTTGGGCAGCTTCATATTCTTGGTCAAAGTACTGGTTTGACATTCATTATATTGCAATGGCAAGGGCCAAACCAGAGTCAATGAAGTATCTCAAAGACAATCACAAGAAGTTGTAGGTTAGGAGTCAGTATAGGTTTGGCAGCAAGGTTGACTATGTAACCAACAATTTGGCAGAGTCCTTCAACAACTGGATAAAGAAGGATAAAGGCAAGCACATTGATGACCTGTTGAATACTTTTAGGCAAAAGCTATTGATTAAGTGGAATCTCAGGAAGAAAGTTGCAAAGAAATTTGAAGGCAAGATCCTACCTCATATTGTGAAGAAGTTGAGGTAGGACAGCTTCAACTTGAACATTGATGTCATTACTGAAAATGATGGAATTGCAGAATTAAGAGCAAAGGGCAGCAGTGACGATTCATTTAGGTTTGTGGTGAACCTAAGAGAGAGGACCTGCTATTGCAGGGTGTGGCAAGGTACTGGGATACCATGTAGGCATGCTATTGCCTACATCACCTCAATTCTAGGAGCAAAGCTTGAGGACTATGTAGATGACTGCTACTCAGTGGAGAGGTTCAGAGTTGCATATGAAGGTTTGATCCCATCCATTCCAGACAAGTCCATGTGGCCTAAAGCTACACGTGGCTTTTTATGCAACCCCCTTTATTGAAGTCCACTGGTGGAAGAAGTAAGAAGAGGCACAAAGGAGCACTAGAAGGAGGGAGGACAGGGACAGGGACCAAGCATAAGTGTTTGACATGTAAATAGAGAGGACACCACTGGTACACCTGCAAATATGGTGATCCAGCAGACATAGCTGCAATTGCTGCAGAAAGGTAAACATGCTGGCTTGTTTCATCAATATCTTCCATCTATGCAGGATAGTTGACTAATACGAAGGTTTGATGTTCCTTACAGGGGTCTCCCAAAGAAGAGGCAGAAGCAAGCAGCTCTACCCAACACAGAGATGAGCATTGTTGTTGCTCAACCTGTTGGCATGGTGTACCCACAAAATGAAGTTGTGGACAATGCATCAAGTGTCTAGAACAACAATGCCTCCAAGAAAAACAAGACCTCATCTGGTTCAACTCAGAACCAGCAATCAAACAGGTACGTCTGCATGCATTTTTTTCATTTCATGGAGACTACATTTGTGACTGTTTACTTCTTGCAGATCTGGAACTGGATCCAATGATCTTGTTCCTCTCTAGGCCACCACTGAACATGGAGTGGAACAGTGATGTCCTCACTGAAGGAGTAAGACCAGGATTTCCAGGTTGCCAGTCCCGCAAAGAAGAGGAGAGCTATGAGGAAGAAGCTTACACCTGTGAGGGCAAAACCAAGCCAGGTTGCAGCTCCACCTACCAGCCCAGCTGCCAACACTAGAGGCAAGAAGAAGCCGCCGACACTACAGGTGACCCTTTTGCATGGTGGTTTGTGAACATATTGGTGATTTGGGAACACCTTATCTTTTGGTTGCCTGAAAACTTGTTGGAGACCAAGGTCTGTTTAATATTCTGAGACAGTGTTTCATGATGTGGATGTAATATTGTGAAATGGACTTGTGTTGCTATTTTATGAACTGAACTTGTTGGTTCATTGTTGAGTTAAGGTCTGAAATTCCATTGCAACCTTCATCCATTGTTGAAACACGCACACACACACACACACCTACTTGTTCATTATTGCATACACAGCAAGAAATAAAGCAAGATATGCCAACTTCTCAATCCATTTTAGCTGCTGCATAACTGCATCTTCCCTCCCTTGCACTCCAACTCTGCTAGCCGACTGGTGACCTTCATTCTTGTTGGCCACTTGAGCTAGAACTGTAGTAGGTGCTGCTGCCACTGCCTGCTTGGCCACTGGAGCCACTGTGTCCATAGGCAAAGGAGCAGCATGGCCTGCCTGTGCTGGAGTGACATCCAACTCATTTCCCACCTCCAGAATTGGCACCTAATAGGCTGAGCACCAAAGTATTGCAAACACGAACACAAATTAGAAGAACAGATTAGAAGAACAAGAACAACCCCCAGAAACAAAGCATATGGGCTATAGACTGAGAAGAAGGCACACTTGTGGAACACCCGACAGGTGTTGTCCTTTGTCCTCGAGACGAAGCAATTGGCGAGGACCCTGCAGTTGGGGCAAAAAAACGCGCCTACGGCCACGTCTCTCAATGGTGGAGCTTGAACTCTGAGACATGGCCATGGACTGGAAGAGAGTGAGTGAGAGAGAGGTGAATGGGATTGGAAGAGAGTGGGTGCCTTTATATAGAATAGGTGGTTGGCGGGAGAAGCTTCCCTTGTTGGCGCCAAAGGCCAACAGCTTGGCCAGCAATGAGTGGTACATGAGAAACAAACTTCTCAGGGGCATTGAAGACCTTTTCCACACAGGTTTCACAGCGTTAGTGCTGTAAACGAATGGAATGGCGTGAGAGAAAGAAGTTTTCAAACGCGAGGACGTACACGGTAGAGTCCAACTTTTAGGGACGTAGAGGAGTAAACCAACTTTTTTCATGGCATAGGAGTAAAAGACTCCTTCCACTTGACACCTATTTAAATGGCTCGTCTCGCCGCTACTTTATCTTATTTCCATACTTCTGTCGCTCCATCCCCATATGGGTAGAGAGGGAATATAGACTACCAAATATGCACTGACACTAAATTTATCATGATAGTCAATAATGAAACATAAAATATGTGTTGGGGAGCAACTTTGCTAGAAAAAACTTAATCACGAATTTTGGAGTTGTAAAACTAACTTTTGAGAAAACAACATTTTAATATACAAACAAGCTTCAAAACAGGAGAATCTCACGAAGATGGTTTGACAACTTCGCTAGGAAAAGTTTCGAGCTTCACAACTAACTTTTCCTTTCAGGTGCAACTGTAAGAACAGCTCCGCAAGATGAAAGCATAACAAGTTCGGTGAAGTTAATATTTCAACTTCGCAGTGAAAAGTAAGAAGACAAGAGTAAAAGATTGCAACATTCAATCACGCCGTTCTTTTTAGCTAAGTGTATAGGAAAACCCAAGGTCAAAATTGTCACCTCAATGTAATTAGAAAGTCGGGGCCCCTATAAATAGCCCCCTGACACACTGTACGACTCAAATGAATTGAACTCACGATTTTGCGATTTTGTTCTCTCAAACAGATGTTTGTGTAATTTTACACCCAACAATATGTTAATTAGCGTTATTGTTACCCAATTTGGCACCATACACTAATCACTATATATAACTATACTAGCACTTATCAAAGTTAACGTTGTCATCATAATTACTAATTAATAATATAACATATTAATAGTTACTAATTTAGTTACTAATGACAAAGATGAGAAAATATGGATGAGCTCGCCTCGCAATTTTTGGTGGCAAGGATATCCATATTCAGTTTGTCTAGGAACCAAACAACACTTGTCCACATATGGCCATAGTCCATCTTGGGATACCATCCAACCAAACACATGTTAAGCGACCATAAGATTTGAGAAGCAAGTGCACAACTTTGAAACTAATGAAATGGCCCTTTTCACCAACTTTGGTTGGACCCACCTGCCATAGGGGGATCGGCCGATCCCCCTGGTGCCCAGCCAGGTAGGTTGGCCTCCCACCGACTCAAGGGAGCTATCCACATGATGTTTCATCCACACCATCCACTCAAAGGCGGTTCCAAGGTCGGTTTCATCCAAGGGTCCAGAAGGGAGGTCACGCGGATTGCTAACGTGGCGGTGGAGTAGCCCCTACTCCACCTCCCCCTATAAAAGGAGGCTGCCACCTCCTTGAAGAAGCATCTCGCATTTCTCCAATCTCAAATCCTCCGAGAGATCAAGTAAGAGTAGTAGTAGTTAGTCTATAATGGGAGTTAGAGTCGAGTCGGGCGAAGCTCGAGGTCTCCGGAGTCGTCTGCTGGAGAGTCTGTGTCAGCATAAAAACATGACGGGGTCAGTCCTCGTGCCAGACTCTCGCAAGCTAGACAAACCAAGGCCCACGTTCCTCAGTCCCCGCGGCTGTCTTCGGTAGTCGATCCAGTCGGAGTCAAGGAATGCTAGTCAATTTGACCCTGTAATTGAAGGATGGAAAGAATGGTCAAATCCTGGAGCCTGCCGGCTTGATTCCGCAGGTTCGAGTGTATGGCTAGTTAGCTGATCGGGTTAGGACAGTGACTAGAGAGTCAAGATCCATTATGCATGTAAAATAATGAATCGATAAATAAACATGCATTAAATACGGCAGTTAATCATGTCATGATCAAATGAACAATTATGGAATTAAATCTAGACCTGATACGTGCCAAAAGAAGTAACAAATACACTGAATCGGCTATCTAAATATACATGCGAAGCACAAAAGTCATTAGCCGATTCAATCTATCCGATACAAAGGTGTAAAAATCCTACACGTGTGCATTGACATAAATGAATCTAGCAAATCTATCAAACCCGTGAATTTCAAGCAAGCTTAATAAACTAAATAGATCTAAACATGCCCATGCACACAATGATATGGATGAAGCTCTGACAAATTGGCTATTTTAACCGATTCCAACGTGAGAACGAACTAAGTGCATAGCTAACTCCATAAATAAATCATAAAGCTATCTACACCCTAGAACGCACAATGTTACGAATAAGATTGATAAACTCTGGCTAATTAAGCACAAGATTGATCGTTGACACTACAAATCTAGAAGATGCAAACATTGATGACGGTCGAATCTAAAAGGATATAAGCCAAATCTACCAATCTTAATTCGGGCAAAAAGATGTGTTAAAAGTAAATAACAAATAGATCTAACAACATCGGTAACTTAATGAATCTACTAGGGTGCCAAACCAAGTAGAGCCGATAACTAGCAAGGGGTAACTTAATGAATCCACTGGATTTGCCAAATGTAGCAGAGCCGATAACTAGTATGTGTCAATCCATACGACAGGAGGTCGAACCGGCCTTGTTAAGTGCTAACACAAACTGTTGGTACGCACAATACTAGACAAGAGGTCGAACCGGCCAAATCTAGCGTGAACACGAAACCTACAACTTTTGCAAATGCGTCCATAGGAGGTCGAACCGGCCCTATCTAGCAATGAACAATAGCCACCTTCACAGATGCATCAAAAGGAGGTCGAACCAGCCCGATCTTAGCATAAGTAAAAGTTTTCTAACGATACTTACAGCAAGCAAGAGGTCGAACTACTATTGGTATTTCTTAATGTATGCAGAGAATCCGCAAGCGTACGGAAGTACCGTTGTAGCCTTCACCCGGAAGTATTCAAGGTATCGTAATTTCCACAGGGAACGGAGGTATTTCTCCAAGCTAATTCGTCCAAGGAACAACACAAGGGTAGAGATAGAAAGGGTGGTTGAGATGGATTCCTATAGCTTTAGGGTCCTAAGCTTAGCGATACAATACTTCTACTTGCTCACTTCGGGCACCGGATCGCACCTGGTCTACCAAGTGATGCAGGCCTATAGCTCTACGCTGTACCCGGATGTGGGGGATTACAAGGGATGGACAGGGCTGTCACCACCTGCCGCCTACCACCTCAACCGTGGGGCACGAGGCAAACGAAGGTAGCCTCTAGCCTAGACACCACGTCTACGCTAGCGACTACTGCTCTAGCATCGTACAGGGTGACCCGTCTCTATCAGGGGCCCTCTACTAGAGCATCCGCCACAAGGACGGACGACGAACCCGCAAACAAGCATGGTGTTGACGTTTCTTAGCGCAATCACCAAAGATAGATAAAAAGTCTATCCCCGGCAACGGCACTAGAAAACTAGTTGGCACTTCTTAACGTGTGCGTAAAGAATCCAAGCGTACGGAAAGTACCATTGTAGCTTTCACCCGGAAGTATTCGGGGTATCGTATTTTCACGAGGAACGGAGGTATTTCTCCTAGCTAATACATCCAAGGACAACCCAAGGGTAGAGTTGGTAGGAGGGGGAGAAGGATTCTATGGCTTTTGGGTCTAAAAGTAGATAAACTACACCTACACTTGCTCACTTCGGGCACCGGATCGCACCTGTGCGCCAAGTGATGCCGGCACAGTAGCTCTACGCCGTAGCCGGACATGGGGGATTACAAGGGACGGACATGGCTGTCACCACCTGCCGCCTACCACCTCAACCGTGGACTACGAAGCAAACGAAGGTAGCCGCCAGCCTAGACACCACGTCTATGCTATTAGCTACTACTCTAGCGTCGTACAGGAACATCCGTCTCTATCAGGAGTCCTCTACTAGAGCAACCGCCACGAGGACGGTCGACGAACCCGCAAACAAGTGTAAATGAAGAACAAATACCGAAAGACTTATTACCAAAGAAAACACGAACACTCACGTAGCAGGAAAACCCGACGAAATGTAGCACAGGTGTTCATTGAGGTACAAGGTTGGGGGAGAGACCGACAAGTCCGGCTCTTCCCCGCTCTTCCCTCACATCTCTCCACTACCAAACTCTACTAGCTAGCTAGGGCCTAAGCCCATGGAGTGTGGCTCTTTATTCTCTAGGTGTAGTAGCTCTTGATCCTTGGAATGGTGTGTTGAATGAGGAGGAGGGAGCCTCCTTTTATAGGTGGAGAGGAGGGGGCTCTTTGGAAAAGTGCCATCCTCACATGGTAGGTTTAAAACCGACCTCATAGGGCGGTTTCGCACCTTCCATTCACAGAAGCACCACCGCCATTCGCATTGGGCTATTGTCATGGGCCACCAGGTCAAATTTGGGCCTGATCGGGCACCGCGCAGGCGCGGCCGCGCCTGGGGCGCGCCCGCGCAAGGATTGGCTCTGATGGGGCCCATCTTTTACAGGCACATGGGCCTCATCGTCAGCTTTCCGTAGCCTGTGAATTGCATCAATCGGAGTCCGGGTGTGGGAGTTATGGACAAATTACTACACCCTACGCCTGCAGCCCATGATCGAGTTGGACTAGGTTTTGGGCTTCCATTTCTTGGGTCCATGCTTGGCATTTTGGACTATGTTTGAGACTCGAATCATCAGGTAATTGGGCCACCTTCTCACATCATAGTTTTGCTCCAGTTCTTGGCTCATTTTAGGTGTATTTCGGTGTTGACTGCAAAACAAGAATTCTGCGCCACACTGTGGAAATGGTTAGAGTAGAGCCCTATTCTAGGTGAGATTTAGTGTTGCCTAGGCTAAAGTTGGCGGGGTTAGAATCGAGTTAAGGACCACCAACAACTCCCCCACACTTAGCTCTTTGCTCGTCCTCGAGTAAAGGTTGAACAACTAAGGTGGTTGTATTCTCCCAAGAGTTGACCCGCATACGATTATTCCGAGCTTTTTCCCCGCATTTGTGAACATTCATGGTGGCTACCAAGTTATCTTATAGCCATTGAAGGAGGAATAGCTTGAAATCAAGTCAACTCACACTACCCATGCTTTGAGACTTGGGGTTTTAGCATTTTCGCAAAGATAGCCTTAGCTCCTCATGTGATACTCTCAAGTCGCTCTTTTTAGGTGGCTAGTCCTATTCAGGTGTTCTTGATCATCCTACCACTACAGGCTGATATGTGGAGTTTTGGGTATGGATGATGAACAGGTTCCAATGTCAAACCAACTGGACTCATGAAGAAAAGGCCATATCCCTAGATGATGCAAGTGCAAGTGCAAGTGTAGAAATATTTGCGGACTCCTGATCATGTTTCTCTCTTTATGAAGGAATATGCAAGAAGGTATGGACTCGAAGAATATCTCTAAAACTTGCTTTATTTCTTTTTTTTTGCTCTTTTTTTTCTCTTCTTTTTTTTTCTTTTTTTCTTTTTTTCTTCTCTATCTCAAGACCGTGGAGAAAAAAGAACTCTTCCTTATTCATGAACTATGCTTCTTTTTGTAGGAATTTTCTAATAACAGTCCATACCTTTCTTGAATGAATGATGGAGAGAGAGATGCATGACTTGTTGACAGGAGTATTTTGGTGGAAGAGGGAGAAAATGCGGAATATATGTGCTCAATTCTCAGTGTAAGAAGTGAGCGTGTTGGTGGAATGATGGGTGCATATGGTGCGCGCCTCTCAGTGTGAGAGTCGGCATATTTATTTGGCGGGTGAATGCTGTGCGCGACTCTCATTGTGAGAGTCGGCAAGTTTATTTGGTGGGTTAATGCAATGATCTTGGGGATAAGGCCATCTCTAGCAAGAATCTCAAGACTTGACATCGCTAAAAGTGGCTAAAACAGGTTTTGTAATTTAAGCATAGATATTTGGCTCGGTAGGACATAGCACTTATCACATGAGGAGCATTGCTAAAAAGTTTTAAATTTTTGCATAGAAATACCCAAGTCCATTGCATGAGTTGGTAAGCATCATATCATTCTACTATATCTCACCTGCCAATAACTTTAGATAAAAACATGGGGTCCCTATTGCACAAGTTGTTCAGACAATCAAAATCAGCAAGGAATAAAAAGTATGCAACTCGTTCTCGATTGGTGAAAATAGGAGATGGAGTTTTGCAAAAATTTTAGTTTTATTTAATCAATTTAAACTTCAAAACTTTAGGAGATGCGAGGGTAGAGTTGCACAAACCATCGTTGAAGGTGAAGGAGCCGATGAAAGTCGTTTGCTGTCCTTCCGCATGATGAGTTGCTTGATGTTGTGCATTGTGTTTGGGGAGATCTCGAATGTGAGAGTTAGTTATTCTTGAGAGATCTCCCCCACACTTGTTCTTGTACCTGCTTTTATTTTCAAAGAGACAAAAAAAACAAACATGGGCTCTACTTTTTGAAAACCAGGGAGCCAAATTTTTTTTTATTGATTTTTTTTTCTATATTTGCTCAACCAACTCATAACTCAAACAAGGTCAAGATTAAGTTGCAAAGTAAAGCGAGACCCGATTAATCTCCATAACAGATTACTTCCGATTGCTTATGGCAACAACTCAAATTCATTAATCAAAATTCGACACCATGCTGAAATTTTGATCAAAGAAGGCAATTTTAACCTAAGCACCATGCTTAATTTAAAAAGCCTATGGATGTATTGTATACAAGCACACCCAAACCAGAGCATATGACATAAACATGAGAAGCAAGAATTTGTATGATCACATGGAGACAAGAATGAGCAAAAAAGTTGATGAACTTTTATTATCTTTGCTTTACCTGAGTGTTCTTCCTTACCGGCAGCATGTGGATGGAAACTCCATGTGGGCTGCAACGGTGGCTTGTTCTCATGAGCTCCACTCAAATAATTACCAAGGCTAGGTCATATGCACAACTAGTGCGCACGGGCCATGGGCCTTAGTAATTGCAAAGGTCCAGAAGAGGGAGGCTCTTCTTCTACTTCTTTTTTTTTTCATTTTTTCTCCCTTCTTTCTCCTTTTTTTTAATCTTTTTCTTTTCTTTTTTTTTCATCATCAATTTTTTTTTCTTTTTCTTGTAGCAAGGCGAGGCTAGCATCAACTTTCTCTCTCTTTTTTTAGCGGGACTCTTGGTGTGAGTGGAACTCGGGATTCTTGCCGTCCTCCCCACACTTGGACTTTTATATAAAAGTCAAGTGTGTTAGGTCGAGTCTCGTTTTCTTTCTTGGAGTGTGTCCTATCACCCAAGGGCACCGAAATTTACAGTTGATGTAGCTTCATGTTCGCAAGTGTCATATGACCCGTGCCCCTGTAACGGTTAGCAACAAGAATACCCGAAGGTGCATACGAACTTGACAACATGCCCTTGCTTTTATTGAAAAGAAAAGTTTTCTTTAAGATAATCTAGGGTATCTCCCGGCAGTGCTTAAGTTATGGTCTTAAGCTTGACCGTGGGAACTTTCCCCTGTAGCGATCGATGGCGGTGTCGTTCCCAGTTTCACCACCATTCCTTGGTCATTCAAGATTAAGCTACAAGGTTAGCACCATCGTACTACTACGTGATTTGCAATGCTTATGGTAAACATAAGCATCGACAACCATCCTCTTAAATAGTTTGACAATAGGAATGAAGAGGCGGTTGTGATTCTCGTATGAGTACGTGGTGCCAAGAGCAACAAATATTGGAGACTCTAAAAAGGAGCATGAATCTTGAGAGGCTTTAAACGAGAAGGTTTCATGCTCAATTGAGGAATCCTTCTTAGTCTCCAAATTTGGTGCTCTAGGTTTGTCCATGGCTTGTGAGTTTTCGTTCTCAAAGGATATATCATGAGGGTCAAACGTTGATCTTTGATCACTAACGAGATCAACGTTGTGATGGCCAGAGGGACAAATCTTGCGCTCGAGTGAGGAAGATGATGAATGTTCAATTTCACAAGGATGTGAAATGAACGGGGAAATGAACTTTGCCTCCTCAAACAGGTTATGTTTAGGGAGATGCTCCACCATTGGAATTCCTATGTGAGTGGTGGGAGCAATCTTTCCCAACATTTCATCAAGGCCCCCATTGGATGGTTCTTCTTGACTAAGACTTTCAAGAGGGTGGCCTATGAGAATATCAAACTCGAGGATGGCATAGACGTAAAAATCTATGTAAACCTCGGCTTCATAGATTGCGATTGGCACGGCCCTAGTGATCCCACAACACTCAAAGATGAGTCCTGATGGACCTCTAAAGAGTTTATCATTCGGGACTAGCGGAAAATTTCCCAACAGGGTTTCCGCAAGGAATTGTGACATGATATTTGTCCCAACTGTGGGGTTGTGTAGGGCTTCCATGGAAGTCCCTTTCAACGAACAAAGTATGGTTGTGGATGGTGAAAGGTTCTGAATTGCTTCGAAGAATGTTTCACTTCCATCAACCATTCTTTTGATGGTTCTTCATGAGGGGAGGCTTCCTTAAAATGAAATGTAGAATTTTCGTGCCAGGAAATGTTCGAGATTCTGCCATAATCCTCGAAATTGATAGCGAACTCTGAAGGATAAAGCATCCCTTCCTTCAGTGTTCGTGGCTCGGGTGAGGGCTCACTAGTCGAATCTAAGGATGGCAAGGATATGGATTCGGCTGATGAGGGCTCCTCAAAACTTGACATGCCCTTCTTTTGGAGAGGTTTAGCCTTTACGACAGGAGAAGCATGCTTCTCTAGGAAGTGATTAAGGATTTTCCTCTGTTCCATCATAGTTTTATGTGAAAACGACCCTCCGGCAGCTGCGTCAAGGCATTGGGCAGCATCTATGTCTAGACCCGAACAAAAGAGATGCAATTGCATGCTTTCGGGTAAAGACAAGACTAGGTCGACATGTACCAATGTTGTAAACCTAGCCCAGGCTGCACCTATGGATTCCTTCTCGTTCTGCTCAAAGTCAAGGATTGCCCTTGGTAGAGAAGTGATGTGAGACATGGGGAAGAATGCAAGATAAAACTTGTCTTTAAGTTCATCCCAGTCTCCACTCACACTTTCTACGGCATTAGTGTACCATTGTTTTGCCTCTCTCATAAGGGAGAAAGGAAACAATTTCCACTTACGAGTTTCTTGTGTCATGCCAGGAATGCTTAGGCATGAACAAATTTCCTCGAAATCCTGCAGATGGCTAAAAGGGTTTTTGTGATCAAGCCCTGAGAAGGGTTGTGCCCGAACCAATGCTATTAAACTAGGGTGGAGTTCATAGCCAGATGAAACTTTTGGTTTTGAAAAAGATTTTGGCTCAAAGAACTCCCCCTTTGAAGCAGAAGGATTTTGAATTGGTTTTAGCTTCATGGTGGAACAGGTAAAAGGAATATTTTGTTTTGAAAAAACGATTTATAAAACAATTTTATTAGTTTTTTTAAATAGATACGAGGACGAACTAGGTTCGAAGAAAATAGCAACCGTTCCCCGACAACGGCGCCAGAAAGCTTGTTGACGTTTGTTAGCGCAATCACCAAAGATAGATAAAAAGTCTATCCCCGGCAACGGCACTAGAAAACGAGTTGGCACTTCTTAATGTGTGCAGAAAGAATCCGCAAGCATACGGAAAGTACCGTTGTAGCTTTCACCCGGAAGTATTCAGGGTATCGTATTTTCCACAGGGAACGGAGGTATTTCTCCTAGCTAATACGTCCAAGGACAACCCAAGGGTAGAGTTGGTAGGAGGGGGAGAAGGATTCTATGGCTTTTGGGTCTAAAAGTAGATAAACTACACCTACACTTGCTCACTTCGGGCACCGGATCGCACCTGATCTGCCAAGTGATGCCGGCCTGTAGCTCTACGCCATAGCCGGACGTGGGGGATTACAAGGGACGGACAGGGCCGTCACCACCTGCCGCCTACCACCTCAACCGTGGACTACGAGGCAAACGAAGGTAGCCGCCAGCCTAGACACCACGCCTATGCTATTAGCTACTACTCTAGCATCGTACAGGAACATCCGTCTCTATCAGGAGTCCTCTACTAGAGCAACCGACACGAGGATGGTCGACGAACCCACAAACAAGTATAAATGAAGAATAAATACTGAAAGACTTATTACCAAAGAAAACACGAACACTCACGTAGCAGGAAAACCCGACGAAATGTAGCACAGGTGTTCGTTGAGGTACAAGGTTGGGGGAGAGACCAACAAGTCCAGCTCTTCCCCGCTCTTCCCTCACATCTCTCCACTACCAAGCTCTACTAGCTAGCTAGGGCCTAAGCCCATGGAGTGTGGCTCTTTATTCTCTAGGTGTAGTAGCTCTTGATCCTTGGAAGGAGGAGGGAGCCTCCTTTTATAGGTGGAGAGGAGGGGGCTCTTTGGAAAAGTGCCATCCTCACATGGTAGGTTTAAAACCGACCTCATAGGGCGGTTTCACACCTTTCATTCATAGAAGCACCACCGCCATTCGCATTGGGCTATTGTCATGGGCCACCAGGTCAAATTTGGGCCTGATCGGGCACCGCGCAGGCGCGGCCGCGCTGGGCGCGCCGCGCCGAGTTTGGCTCCGATGGGGCCCATCTTTTACAGGCACGTGGGCCTCGTCGTCAGCTTTCCATAGCCTGGTGAATTCGTCAATCGGAGTCCGGGTGAGGGAGTTATGGCCAAATTACTACACCCTACTCCTGCAGCCCATGATCGAGTTGGACTAGGTTTTGGGCTTCCATTTCTTTGGTCCATGCTTGGCATTTTGGACTATATTTGAGACCCGAATTATCCGGTAAGTGGGCCACCTTCTCACATTATAGTTCTGCTCCAGTTCTTGGCTCATTTTAGGTGTATTTCAGTGTTGACCTGCAAAACAAGAATTCTGTGCCACAATGTGGAAATGGTTAGAGTAGAGCCCTATTCTAGGTGAGATTTAGTGTTGCCTAGGCTAAAGTTGGCGGGGTTAGAATCGAGTTAAGGACCGCCAACACATGGTAAAGCTCAACTAAACAAAAGACACAAAAGACTATAAGAAACACGAATACTCACTTAGCCAAGATCCCGTTAGGGAGCCGAGTAGAATATCCGCAGAGGTATGTTGACACTAGATACACACACGAAAGAATCAAAGAGAAATAATCCGCAAGCGCACGGATATCGGTGAGCACTTCACCCGGGAGATAAGTCCTGAGTATCGTATTTGTTTTTTATCCGCTAGGAGAAAACGTGCAATAGACTAACCTGATCTTTACTACTACCCCTGGGCTGCTAGTTAAGTGAGAATTAAGCGATATAGAGAGAACTCCTTCGTCAGACTTCTTCTAACCTATGGCAAGCTTTGAGACTATTGTTCTAAGGGGGTGCCTGAGGAAAAGACACCACAAAGGATGCTAAACCGGGCACAAAGGACCTACCTTACCTACCAACGGGAAGTGGATTACAAAGGTAATAAAGGGATTGTCACTTCCCTCACTACTACCACGGTTCCGGCCGAATAGGGAGCATCTACAAGTGAACCTAGCCTAAGCACCACGCTTATGCTAAAGAATGATTACTCTATTCCCAACGCGAAGCGAATAAAGTAAACTTGTAAACCGAAGAACAATAATAACAACGAACTTACTAGTATTAGAAGTTGAATTGCCGAATGATTCTGAAACCAAGCCTCGGATTAGGAGACTTGATCCCGCAGTACACTTGGAGAGGAGACACCGACAGTCGGGCTTCCTCCAAATCTACCTCCACTCTATACTCTCTCAATCTCTCTTGATACTAATACCCTATAGAGATAGATCCATTCGAGGGACCCTTCTCTATCTAATTCTCTCTCTCTCTGGAATGAATTAATCTGAAGTCTAGAATGAATTAGGGTTTCTCCCAGGGCCAGGGGCTCTGAATATATAGCCCTCTAGGATGCACCACAGCCCTCGGATCAAACCGACCTAAATGGACGATTATTATTCATCTTCAAAGTCGGCGGAGGCAGGATTCGCGAGCCTCCGCCTGATTGGTCCAGGTGGAGGGGCGGCCGACTCTGGGCTAGGGGCGGCCGCCTCTGGCCAATGCCAGGTGGGCCCCAGGCTTTAGGTGTCACCTTCTGGAGTCTTCTAGATTATACTTTTTCACCCGTTCGGTCTTTCTCTCTATGTAAACCCGACATGTGGACCATCTTGGGTAGTTTTCAGCTGTCACCCTGCAGAAATAGATATTCACCAAAACTCGTGGAATTCTATCAGTGGTAACCCTATATCTATCAAGTATTTATAAATAGGTCCATTTGCATACGGAGTTGGCGGTTAGTTTTATGAGTTAACGACCATCAACAAACTCCCCCACACTTGTCTTTTACTCGTCCTCGAGGAAAAGGATGGATTACTTTAAGCATAGCCTCAAACCAAGGCATCAACATTAGATGATCCCTAATCATACCTGCACTTTGGGATTCAAAGTGTCTACCATTGAACTTTGGGGAGTTGAAAGATGGAACAGTGCGAAGTAGAGATCCTTCCTCTATCAATCCTGTCACTTGGAGTTTTTATAATATTTTTGCAAAGAAAACTTAGCTTACCCTTCTCCATCATGTAGCACATTCGAATCACTCATTATATGTGGTATTTGTAGAACTCACCATTATGTATAGAGCACTCAAATCACTCAATGTATGTAGTATTTTTGGAACTCACTTGAGGCATGTGAAGGGTATGCCTCCTATTCTATAAAGGCTTATATGGAGTTTAAGGTATTTCAAGGAATAGCATTTTTACCTGTGTATATTGATTAGTCAAAAATAGGAACCACGGAGAGGGGGACCTTACTCTAGATCAAGTGTGTGGAATATTTGGTGGCTAAATTGATGATAATGTTGCTCCTTTCCTCTCTTGCACACTCTTCTCTTGAACATTGCTTTGCTGACTTTCTCTTGCATGATGAATTGATCTTCTTCTGATTAACTCTTTGAGCTTCTTTGAACTTCCTTCTCTTGGGATCAGAATACTTTGGAGCTCATGGGCTATCTCTTTCTTTCTTTTCTTTTCTCTTCTCTCTTTTTTTTCAACTGTTTTTGCATAGCCCATGTCTCAATCTTGGATACAATAACTTTCTTGAACATGATGATGACGACGATGATGATATGATGATGATAATCTTCTTCCAAAATACTAGATGATGATAACAATCCTTGGAGCATATAGAAGTCCTAAAAAGTGTATGTATCCTCTCCCAGTGTAGGAGATGAATAACTGGCGGAAAGCATGTTTTTGCGTACTCCCAGTGTAGGAGCAGCAGATATATATGTGGGTGTAAGTGCACTTGATCATATGAGTAAGAGACCCTTCTCTATGGCTCTAACACCGCCATGACTATTCTCAACACAAATAAAAAGCTTATGTGCTAGTCTTTCAGGATTTTGTCGACGAGGCTCTATAGGCATTTATTACCACAGAGGAGAAATGTAGCTAAAATTTTAAGATTTTCGAAAAGAATTTCTCCAAGCAACTAGACATCAAGAAATCAGGTTCTCATGGTTCATGCTATCTCACTGTCCACAACAACCTAAGTACAATGGGGTCCCTAAAAATAACGTTCCCAACAAAGAACAGGGATTCCCGGGAATTATCATGGTGTGAGTCTATCTTGGGGTCATGATTAAAATAATCTACCTTCTCAATATATATAGCAGGTGATTTAAATTCAAGGTGTTCCCCAGAAGAATCGGAAAAATGTGATCGGTATAAAATTTGGAACGTAGGGAAGCAAACCTGATCGTGGACGAAAGCTGGAGCCAAGTGGGCCCACCTCAGGGGCGGGCGCCTCGAGATGTGGGTCAGCCACCTCTGGCAGGTGGCCCTTCGGGGTCCGCTTCGCCGAGCGCGATCTTTATGTCGTATCTTTTCAAATATTTTTGCTGTTTTGCTTGATATCCGTTACTTTCTTCGTCGGTTGGCTCCCCCACACTAGATTCCTATTATCTTCATTTACAACATGGTGGAGACAAAAGAGGCAACACATATGCAAAATATATCGAAAAACTTTATTTCATCTTCATTAAGGCCTGGATTACAAGTATTAAAAGGAACTAAGATCGAGCTAAACTTTTACTAAGCACACTTGCAAACTAAAACTTTAAACCGAGCGGTCTAAATCTCCCTAGGCCTTTCGATGCTAAGATAAATGTTGTCTAATCAACTCGCTTCTCCAGAGCGTCTAACTTTTTCTCTAACTTATCTGTCTTCTTCTCTAGCGCACGAAGTCTATCTATGACAGTGACAATACTATTGCTTTGGACACATTGGCAGTTTTGCAGAGATGCAATAATTTCGCGCTGAGTTTCTAACTCCTTCTCTAAGTCTGCAACGGTCTTGCGATGCTTCCTTGGAGCTTCTGAGGCGGCGAGAGATGCTTTCGGGGCTTCCTTCGGAGGGATGAACTTGACCTTGCTCGGGTGAGCACGGACTCCCTCAAAATAAGAGCGCTCTCCGGTGCTATACCTAGCACAGACGATCTCCCCTTGCTTGTTGGTCTTCACTCCCATAAGCATCTCATTGTGCTTAGGAGGGATGATCTTGGTGCCTTCAGGGAGCTTCACAATAGGACCCTTTGGTGGAGGTCCATCTAGGAGCAAAGGCTTGGGTGCAGCGATGACTGGTTGAGCGAAGTAGCAATGGCTGTAAGCTTGGGGTTTTGGAGGGATAGAGGCTAGAGGTTTTGGCTCAGCAAGAACAATGGCCTTGGACTCAGGCTCCTCCCTTGGGATGGTGTTGAGATCAATCCCAAACCGGATTAATCTCCTATCTAAGTTTTTTGGCTCTGGCTTCACCATTGCTGCGTAGCAAGGTTGATGCTAGGAGGAGGAGGCTTTAGATGGAATGAGGTTGGCCTAAGGCTGGGCTTCTTTATATAGGGGGAAAGCATCTAAAAGGAATCTCCGAAGGAATAACACGTCAACGTGATCTCAAAAACCCTAATCGACAAAAATTCCCGAAGGAAGAGTGTAGAAGGATCACGAATGCAAAGGCGGCGGCGAATGGGCGAAGCCACGGGGTGGCCGACTCTAGGTCGAGGCGGCCGCCTCGACGGTGGCCTCCCTGGTCGGGGGTTTTTGCAACCTATTTTATGTATTTTTGTCATTCGAAAAAATAGCCTGGACCCCGAAAAACGAAAAGAAAAAGGTCGGGCCCAACTACCTAATTGAGAAAGAAATTTAATTCATCTCGTTTCACCTATTTCTTCAATGGGCTCTAAAAATATTTTAAGACGTTGACCATTTACCTTGAATATCGTACCTTCATTGTTGCGAAGTGTAACGGCTCCATGCGATGATGAGCTTACAACTTCGAACGGTCCTTCCCATTTGCTTTGAAGCTTTCCTTGCCCGAAGAGTTTGACCCTGGAATTAAAAAGTAATACCTTGTCTTCGGGTGTGAACTCCTTGATCTTGATTCTCTTGTCATGCCATCTTTTCACTCTCTCTTTGTATATCTTGGCATTGTGATAGGCTTTCTCTCTCCATTCTTCTAATTCGAGATTTGCATCCTCCTCTTCTCTCCCCGCTTCTAGATCCATATTCCATTTCTTGATGGCCCAGTGAGCTTTGAATTCTAGCTCTCTCGGTAAGTGGCAGTCTTTCCATAGACCAGTTGATATGGTGACATCCCAATAGGTGTCTTGTATGCTGTTCGATATGCCCATAGTGCATCAGGAAGCTTGTCCTTCCATGCAGTTCCCATTTCATTCACTGTTTTCTGAAGAATATTCTTGATTTGCTTATTTGATGTCTCTGCTTGGCCACTTGTCTGAGGGTGATACGGAGTAGCGACGTTATGACGTACCCCATGTCACATCCTGGATTTTTGGGCTCTTGGTTAACAAAAATCCAAATGTGACTTCACCTTGCATTTCACTCATGGCATATGCATTCATGTGTGTTATGCTTGTTTATTAGTTGATGTGTGGAAAACATGATAACTATCAAGTGATTGATGTAATGCTCACTAATTTCATTTAGACCCAAAGGTAGCCTAAATCTTCTAAGGGGTCATGTGAAATGACCATAGGCATGAAAATGTCTAGTTTGGTTTAACTAGTTTTTGAGTATGCTAGCTAGAAGCTTCGAAAAGTATTTTTCGGAAACTCCAGATGATCTGGGGGTCTAAAGGTTTTAGTTAGAGTTTTTCATTAGGAATAAAAGTCCTAAAGGTCACTTCTCATGATTTTGAGTGTAAGGCAAATGTTTGGAGGGGTTAAGCTCAACTTAGGGGGCTGTTTTTCTTTTAGTTGATTTTCCAAGCTATTTTCTTCAAAAATTTGTATTTCAAAAATGGTTGGGAATTTGGAGAAACTTCCTTTAGGTGAAATAATCTACTCTTTATGAGGATCATTTTCTCTTTTTGAAGTTTGCCCAAATTCGGCTTATTTTGGGAGATATAGCCTTGGGAAAAGGGGTTTAAATCGATTTTAAAATAAAAAATAAAATAAAATATAGAGACCGGGCCCCACCTGTCGGTCTCCACACTGACAAGCAGGGCACCGATCTCCGGCGTCGACAGCTGCCCGGGGAGCGTGTCGCCGCTGCGAGCACGCCGCCGCCCTCGGCGAGGGGGTACATCCCCGGCCTCGAGCCCGTCGTCGTCATCGTCATTGTCATTTCCATCGTCGCTCTCTCTCTCCTCGCTCCCTTTCTCTTGTTCTCCGCCACCGCCGCTCCGACCTAGCGGAGCGCCGCGCTGCCGTCGTCGTCACGCCGCCGCTGAGCCCTTCGGCTCGCGCACGCAGGGCGCCGCCTCAACCGGACCACGAGCGGAAGGTGAGGGCCGACTCGGGCCGCCACCTCCACCTTCTTCTTCCCCTCCGATGAGGCCGCCGTCGTGGTGATGGATGGTTGAGCGCTCAATTCGCTGAACTTGTGCGCTCGCATCAACCGTGGACGCCCTCTGGAGCTTGGGACGCCGTCCGATTGGAAGACCAAGGCAGGAATCGCCGGGCCGCCATCGAGCCACCGGCCGCCATTGTCGCCGGTGCGGTGTGCTCCGGTGGGCTCGTGAGCCGCCTTGGGCACCATCGGCCTCGCCTTGCACCGGGGAACCCGTCGGTGCGGACCGCGAGGGCTGGGACCTCACCATCGGCGAGCTCGCCGCCGGCGGGAGGCCGTCCCCTGCCTCTGGCTCGCTGGCCAGTGGGTCCCGCGTGGCCCACGGGCCCAGCTGGCAACCTGGAGGTCGGGTGGCCGTGAGGGCCTGGGGTACAACCCTCGGGTGCGCCTAGCGTTTTGGCATCAATCAGTGGGGACTGGATCCGGGTACCCATAGCAGTTTGGGTTGGAAATTCTGGAAATAGAATTTCCAGAATTTGTAATGGACCTTGTGAATTTTGTAACTCGAGTTGTACATGTCCAAATCGAATGATTCAAATTCCTAAATTCATATCTTGAGAAGCTTTATGCTGTGGAATTGTATGGGAATTTTTGGGGAAACTTTTCTGTGCAAAGTGATTTAAATTTGGGTAAAAAGGGTTTGAGGCATTTTCTTGGGAAATTCATAACTAGAGCATGGCTGATCCAAAAATGATGATCTTTATGTCATAATTCATCATTTTTGGCATACTTTGTGATGGTGTATTAGCTTGGTCATGTTCTGTTATAGAAATGGGAGTTCCTTTAGAAGGTGCTTGTGATTGGTGATAGCAAATAAATTCTTATGGCTAATTTTTAGAAAGAGTTTAGCTTTGGTAAATTTTGTGTGATGGTTCTTCACTATGTAGGATCTGTTAGTGTAGCCCATGAGGATGTTTGCCATGTGTCATAGCGCAAACCATTTTTGGTTCCCTATTATGCTATGTTTGGGTAGCAACTTTTGATTTTTGTGGAGGTTTGACCGTAGGTCCAAATGCAGTAAAATTTGGACAGTGAGCTATGGCCAACCTGATGTTGCTGCTGGAATTTTTGTAGAATTTTAGGACATGTCGAGTTATGGGTTGCTTTGTAACCTATGCCATGATTAGTGTTATTTAAGCTTGAGTATGAGTGATGATCATGATGATTCTTTTCACATGATCATGATGATGCTATAGGGTCAGGTCTTGATCAAGGTCATGTTTACTTGAGTCATGGTTGGTTGAGGGTTAGCGACCCATGGACGAAGTCCATTCGTCCCATGTCAGAACATGGTTCGCCCAAGGTCGTGAATGTTGGTTGCGTGTTGAGTCATTGTCGTTTTGTTATATCATCTTATAATGTATGCTTGCATTAATCATTGACAACTAAAGTAATTCATATGAGTTACTCAACCACGCATTGCATCATACAGGATCGTCGGACAACGCCCAGCAGTTCATTCCAGCGGAGCCGGACGAGGGAACCCAGCAGGAGCTAGTGGATCAGGGAGCAACCGAGGAGGAGCCAGAAGCTGAGCTGCCGGAGTGCCCGAACCACCAGCCCAGTTCCTTTGAGAAAGGCAAGCCCTGGAGCATTTCTCCTACGGTTTGCCAAACTAACTTGCGTCTTTTTATTGTTGATGTTGCATTAAGTAGTAGGCGTTGAATGATACCCTTGGTGCATTATCTACCTTGACCACTTATATACCTCTACCCTGGATTAAGTGTAGGACGTATTATGCTTAGCCTTGCTTAATCATACGGTAGAAGTCGGGTGGTTAAATGATCATCCGCGAGTATAGGACTCACATGAAATGGTTGGATCGGAAAGGAAAATGATGGGACATAACCCAAACGGGATTGGTAAAGGACCCTGTATTGTTCCAGCCCTCAGTCATTTTGAATAGCTTCTCACATTTAGGTGGTGATATGGCACCCCGAAGCTTAGTAGTTCTATTTGGATTGGGTTTTCAATAGAGTTGAGTGTGTTGCCCACATGCGCGGTTTATAATTCCAAAGGGCCGGTCGCACCGGAGAGACTTGGTAACCGGGCTAGCCCGGGGCAACCGTATTTATTGAATCCCGGGTCCGAATAGTAGAATGGTGACCTAATCAACTCCGACGGGGGTTGTGTGGTTTGCATGAGAAATTTACCCTCAGCTGTGTAGGAATCGATTATAATCGCCATCGTCCCTGGATAGTGGATAACTTGACTTGAGTACATGCAATACAGTTATGGACGGGAAAATGGAAAGGGGGTTATGTTTTCCATGACGGATATGGGATATCGGATTATGATCAACCATGTGAAAAGGATGATTGTTTTATACTTCTACTTGATAATGTTATAGTAAAGGTGCAAACCTAGCTATGCAGGCTTAACTTAAAATGATAAGCTTAGTATAGTTCACCTAGTCAAGATAAAGTAAGCTCAAGTTGTTTATGCAAGAAAGGGCCAGCCAAACCACCATATGGCCTTGCATATGCTTATAAGAGTCCTTATTTTCTGGTTTAAGACGGGTAAGTCTAGCTGAGTACCCCACGTACTCAGGGTTTTATTCCCATGTTGTTGCAGATGGAGAGATCTTTTATGGATACTGCGAGACGTGTTTCTACCCCACAGTGGGAGACTACTAGACCGTGGGCACGGTCCTATATCTCTCTCATCTCTACTTGCTTTTGGTTGGACTTGGTCGTGGACATGGCACTGTAATCTCTAAGTATTGTAATACTTAAGTTGTGAGCTTCCGCAATGTGAGAACTAAGTGTGGTTTGTAATAATGCTACTTAGACTCCGATGGTATGTAATATTACTTATAGCTTGTGTAATGTATGATGAGTGTTGAACTTATTACGATCTTGGCTATGACGGGAAAAAGTTTAAAATCCTTCGGGATTTTGGATGACTACCGGGTTTACATGTGCTCAAGTGTGTTCTTCGACGCCTTGGCGTTGATATTCGTACTTGTGCTTATGTAAATTGGTCGGTTCTGTTTCAGCTGGCATCGGAGCATGGTTCAACATGACGTCATTTATTACGTAATAAAAACTACAGTTTTTCTAAAGAGAGTAAAACTTGTAGCCACTTATACAAAGGTTCACATAGGGGTTTAGAAGTGAGTTAAAGTCTTAGAGTGTGCCAAATGTCCGACCTGTCCAGTATGCCCGTATAAGGACTATTAGGTGGCTTACTACAATACTAACTTGGGGGTAAGTGCATCATATTTTTCTTTGTTGCGCTCATACACGACGGTTTTGTATGAGGGCCATTCACTTGAATGGTTGTGTATGGATCATATTTTGCCTCTACGCCCAAGGTAAGGTGAGTTGTGAGAGCATGACTGGATACACTACCAGTCTAGGGGAGTGCTTAATGATGCTCGATTATATCCATGTTCTACACATGTTTATAAGAGAGTATCCCATGTGAGGGGTCGTCTTCTGGCGATGAATTTTTGGGTAGCATGCACCTACACGCAGGGATGTCGGGGATATACCTGTGTGGGGAAGGGTGTTGAATAGGGCTAGTTGTAATTGGAGATTTGACCTTATTCTTAAGGTGCCGAGTTTTGTTCGTCGCTTGCATTCATGGGGTTGGGCTGAAATGAGATTTTCTGCAGGTACGCTAACCACGCGAATGTGTAGATCACCCTAACCTCGTATATGAGAGTGCGTTGTTATGCCACCATTTAGAACGATTATTTGGTTATCATTATATTAATGCAAGTAATAAATCTTGTGAGGACGTAATAAAATTTTGAGCATTGCATATAAATAAAATTTTGCTCAAATTAATTTTAAAACTAATCCTTTCCCCTTAAAAGAATGGAGTGCACCATGCTTGTGAGACCTTTATATAATTTATAATTATATAATTGTGCTTATCGGATATGTCGCTCTTTCGATGCCGAGGACCAAGCAGACCGCCCGCAAGAGTGTGGGAGGTGCAGCACTGACACCCGGGCGGGCGCCACCTGTGGTTGAGCCACCTGTGGTCATTCCAGTTCCTGCTGTGCCGCCGTTACCCACTCATGTGGACAGGGAGTACAACACTTTCCTGGAGAAGTTTGGTACGCCTACCCTTCTCTGGAGGATTCTCAACAGTGCTGGCTATCCTGAGCGCAACCCACCTATCTACTTTTGGGATCGAGATTTGATTGTGAGGCGTGGGTATGCCACCGTGTCGCTTGTGGTTCCTCAGTTGGATGATGACCCACATTGGATTGGTTGGAGAGTCTGTGGAGAGGGTAAGACGCCGCGGTGTGCAGCACAGGTAGCTGCCTACCACCTGTTGGATACGCTGGTGGGAGAGGTGCCTGACCAGCTTGCTGAGATCTTGCCCAGTGTGTTTCCTTCTGTTGACCCTACCTACGCGGTATGGAGTCAGGAGGAGGGAACTGCACTTGTGACAGGACCTCAGGAGGCTGTGGAAGGTGGTTCGCACACTGCTAGTGCGATGTTCGCCGTGATGCAGGCGTATGACGCACTAGAGATTGTGTATCTTCACGGGCGCAACCTGTTGTGGGACAAGATCCGCAGTGAGCGTCAGCAGAAGGCTCAGTTTGAGGAGCAGGTGAAGAAGCTCAATGAGGACTTGGCAGTTGAGACAGAGGCCAAGTGAAAGCTCCGGTTTGGTTTTGGTAATTAATGACCCTCAAACGTTGCTAATGCTTTGCTCTAAGTGTGGTTAGACACATAGCAACGTGACGATGGATGATGGAGCATGGTGATCACGATGACGAACATGGTGGACATGTGAGGTGATCAAGCTCCGGTGATGGATGGAAACGCCCATGGAGATCAAGGCGAAGGTATACTTGATAGGGCTTTCCGGTTTAGTGGTCGAGACACTTAGTGAGTGTGACCACATTTAGGATCGATAACCGACTATCAAGAGGGGTTTCCTCGGTTCATTCGCGGTCCTAAGTGCCTCTAGTTGCGACTTTGCATGATGCATGAGAGACTAACTAGAGGGCTAACTCTTGCCGACGTGGTCGTGCTTGTACTACTAACTCCGGTGCTTAAGACGAGGTCTACACTTGGTGGAGTTGGTAATCAAGGCAAGAGATTGGACTTGGAGCGAAGACGGCGCAAGTTTCTACGGAGAAGACACCTTCAGTGGGCGTCGGACGCGGGCCAGAGGGCCGGACGCGTCCGGCGCGTGCTGAAGTCGGCGCTGGGTTGGTGGCCGGGCGCAGTGTGCGCCGGACGCGGCTGTGGCGCGTCCGGCGGTCCCCCGGACGCGCACCAGAAACTTTCTGCCCGGGCGCGTTCTCTCGTGGCTCGCCCATCGGACGCGCGCCGTACGCGGGCGCCGGACTCGGGCAGAACACTGTGCAGTGTCCAACGCGTGGTGACGTGGCACGGTTCAAACCTTAACGGTCAAGTGGCGCGGCGTGGCAGAAAGCGGGGGACGCGTCCGCCGGCAGAGCGCCGGACGCGGGCCAGCCCGAGGGCAACGGCTCTTTTTCGACCTTGGGTCTATAAATAGAGGGTTGGCCGGCTTGGGGAGTCTCTCTTCGCCATTTCTACACACTTGAGCATACTTTGAGCAGGAGAGACACTCCCCCACTCATCTCTTTGATTCCTTTGCTAATCTTGAGAGAGATTTGAGTGAGAACAAGTGATTTGCATTGAGAGTTGCATCTAGAGGCACTTGTTCATTGAGTGAGCTGCGGATTCTTGTTACTCTTCAGTGATTCCCGTCACCTTAGATGATTTGGAGCAGCGGGTGGTGGTTGAGCTCGACTTGGTGATTGTTCGGGGCCACACCGGGTTCTTGTGAGGGGTTCTTGATCCTTCCCCGCGGGAGTTCGCGAAAGGATACTCTAGTGGATTGCTCGTGGCTTGTGGATCCTTGTCTTGTGTGGAGATTGCGGCTCCCCATTGGCGTCTTTGGCACCGAGCCAATTGAGCGGGCAACTCACCAAGCAAGTGTATCGCCACAACGAGGAGTAGTTTGCCGGGAAGCAAGTGAACCTCAGTAAAAATCTTTGTGTTGATTTGTGATTGCCGAGGTTTCGACCTCCTTGTGCTTGTGCTTGAGCTCTCTAGGTGATTGGCTACTACACCGGTGATTGGCTACCTTCTACTCTTCGCGGCGGTATAACTTTTGTTCATCTCTTTACTTTCCGCAAAGTAGGATTGCTTGTTGTGGTCGGTCGGGAACCACAAATTGTGTAGCTTAAATCCCATGGGTAGAATTGCTTGGTTGGTTTCAGTGAACCGACATTGTGTAGTTTGATCACCGTTGTTGTGTGTGCAATTGATTTGAGTAGCCTTGCATGGTAGGACGGCTTGCATAGAGTAGTCGAAGCACTTGCTTTGCACATTTGCCACCTTGCTTTCTAATTGGGTTGTCTAGTTTTATTGCTAGAAATTTTATTAGGCTATTCACCCCCCTCTAGCCATTGTGACCTTTCACGTGGTATCGGAGCCGGGCACCGTTTCTTTGAGTTGGATTAACATCCTACGGTGAAGCAATGGCATTGGTTATGCATATCAACAACACCAAGAAGGCACCATCATTTCGAGGTGATGACTATGCAAAATGGAAGCTCAAGATGAAGAGTCATCTCAAGTCAATCAACCTTGAGGTGTGGAAAGTGGTGGAGACAAAGTTTGAGCTTGTTGAGGGTGTGGTGCCAACACCGGCCGAAGAGAAGAAGCAACAAGCAAATGACATTGCCACGAGTGCTTTCCATGAGGCACTTGATGATAAAGCTTTTGAGCTCATCAAGAACCTTGAGGTGGCTCATGACATTTGGAAGAAGCTAGAAGAAGCTTATGAGGGCACCAAAAGTGTCAAGACCGCAAGAGCCTACATGTTGCAAGAGAAGTTTGCTAGCTTCTCAATGAAGGAGGATGAGAGTGTGTCGGAGATGTTCCATAGGCTCCAAGTCATTGTCAATGAGCTCAAGGGACTTGGGGAAGAAATCAAGGACTCTCAATTCTCCACCAAGTTCATGAGATGTCTTCCCAAGAGATTTGACATGTTGAAGACCGTCATGGTGAAGACAACAATGAAGGAGAAGCCAACTCCCAACCAAGTCCTTCAAGAGATTATGGCCGATGATGAGTTTAGAGAAGATCATGAGAAGGAAGAGTTGGTGAAGAAGAAGAAGAAGGAGAATGAGAAGAAGGATGATGACAAGAAGAGTGTGGCATTCAAGGCCACATCATCCAAGAGCAAGGGCAAGAAGAAGAAGGAAGAGTCTTCAAGTGAAGATGAGCCATACTCTAGCTCAAGTGGGCAAGAAGAAGAAGTAAGTGAACAAATGGGACTCCTTGTGAAGAGAATAGGGAAGCTCATGAAGAAGGGGTACCGGTCCAAGGGCAAGAGAAGCTCATCCAAGTCTAGTGACCGTCCCATGAAGTGCTTCCGGTGCAATAGCAAGGATCATCTCATTGCCAAGTGCCCATATGCAAGTGATGATGAAGATGCCATGAGGAAGGAGAGGAAGAAGCAAGAGAAGAAGAAGGAGGAGAAAGACTCATCCCATCACAAGAAGAAGGGTGAATCTCATGTGGCAACTTGGGAGAGTGATTCATCTTTCTCAAGTGATGATGATGACGATTCCAAGAAGAAGAAGAAGAAGGGGCACGCAAGCATTGCCATTCAAGAGAAGCTTTCTCTATTTGGTGCTCCATCATCTTGCTTCATGGCCAAGGCCACTAAGGTAAAACCTCCACCCGATAGTGATGATGAGAGTGATGATGATGATGACACCACAAAAGAAGAACTATGGGTCATGCTTGAGGATTGCAAAGGTGCTTTCAATGACTCTAGAAAAGAATGTAGGGGCTTGCGCAAGGATAAGCAAAACCTTGAGCAAGAACTTATGGAGTTGAGGGCCTCTTATGAGAGTCTAAAGGTAGACCATAAGAAGCTAGAGATTGCTCACTCCAAGCTTGAAAAAGCTCATTCTTCGCTAGTTGAGAAGCAAGAGAAAGTGCAATCACAAGTGGTGGTCATAGAGAAGAAAGATGTGTCTACATCATGTGATTCACTTGATGATTCAATTGTTGTTGCATCACTTGGCCCTTCATGCTCTTATGCCTCTACTTCATCTAGTAGTGTTGATCATGCATGTGATTCTACACTAGTAGTTGAGAATGAGCCTCTTAAGAAGGAAGTCAAGGAGCTCAATCACATCTTGGCTAAGGCTTATGGTGGTGAGGACCGCTTGCTTATGTGCTTGGGTAGCCAAAGAGCTTCTCTCTACAAAGAGGGATTGGGCTATACCCCCAAGAAAGGCAAGGCCGCTTTTGCTCCTCACAAGACTAGTTTTATGAAGAACAATGGTAGCTATTGCAAGAGTTGCCAGCAAGTTGGTCATTTAGAGCATGCATGCAAGAACAAGAACACTAGTACCTCCTCTTACAAGTTGAGTGCTTCTTACATGCTTGTTAAGAGTGAGAGTGGTGTGAGTGCTAGATTCATTGGTACACCATGGATGAGCTCAAAGAAGAAATCTATTTGGGTGCCAAAGACTCTAGTGACTAACCTTCAAGGACCCAAGCAAAAGTGGGTACCTAAAGCTTGATGTCTTCTTGTAGGTCAATTACAAAGTCGGAGGAGGCATTGGGTGCTTGATAGTGGTGCATCAAATCATATGACCGGTGAAGATAGTATGTTCAAATCACTTGACAAGAATGACAATGGTGGATTCAACTCCATCACATTTGGTGACAATAGTAAGGGTGATGTCATAGGGCTTGGAAAGGTTGCTATTTCCAATGACAAGGATCTCTCCAATGTGTTGCTAGTTGATACTTTGAACTTCAATCTTTTGTCGGTGGCACAATTGTGTGATCTTGGCTACAAGTGCATATTTGATGACAAGCATGTTGAGGTAGTGAGCAAGGATCAAGCAAATATCATCTTCAAGGGTTTTAGGCATGGAAGCTTGTACTTGGTGGATTTCAATGCTAGTGAAGCTCAACTTTCATCATGTTTGATTGGCAAGTCAAGCAAGGGGTGGCTATGGCATAGGCGGCTAGGTCATGTTGGCATGAAGCAATTGAACAAGTTGATAAAGCATGATCTAGTGAGAGGCTTGAATGATGTCACATTTGAGAAGGATAGACCTTGTAGTGCATGTCAAGCCGGCAAGCAACATGGGAACTCACATCCCAAGAAGAATGAGATGTCAACATCAAGAGCATTTGAGTTGTTGCATATGGACTTGTTTGGCCCAACTCACTATACATCAATTGGGGGCAACAAGTATGGAATTGTGATTGTGGATGACTACACAAGATACACTTGGGTGTTCTTCCTCTATGACAAGAGTGAAGTCTATGATCTATTCAAATCATTTGTCAAGAGGGTGCAAAATGAGTTTGACACTACCATCAAGAAGATAAGAAGTGACAATGGGAGTGAATTCAAGAACACAAGAGTTGAAGAGTTGTGTGATGAGCTTGGAATTGTGCATCAATTCTCACCTACCTACACTCCCCAATCCAATGGTGTAGTTGAGAGGAAGAATAGGACCTTGATTGAGATGGCAAGAACCATGCTACTTGAGTACAATGTGAGTGAGAAGTTTAGGAGTGATGCCATCAACACGGCTTGCTACTATAGCAACTGCCTCTATTGCCATGGGAAGTTAGAGAAGACTCCATATGAAATCTTGAATGGAAGGAAGCCCAATATTTCTTACATCCGAGTCTTTGGTTGCAAGTGCTACATACTCAAGAAGGGACAAAGACTTGGCAAGTTTGACAAGAGGTGTGATGAGGGATTTCTTCTTGGCTACTCTACTTCGAGCAAGGCTTATAGAGTGTGGAACTTGGCAAGTGGGCTAATGGAAGAGGTTCATGATGTTGAATTTGATGAAACCCAAGGTTCTCAAGTTGGAGATCAAAATCAAGATGATGTGGGTGGAGATCAATTGAGTAATGCCATGAGACACATAGACATTGGTGACATTAGGCCGAGGCAAGTGGATGATGGTGATGAGGTGCAAGTGTCAACTCAAGTTGTGATTAATGATTCTAATGAGGCAAGCACAAGTGATACTCAAGATCAAGATCAAGATCAAGGTCAAGCAAGCAATGCAAATGAGCTAGTTCTTCAACCTTCTCACATTGCAAGAGATCATCCTCTAGATCATATCATTGGTGATATTCAAAGAGGTGTGCAAACAAGATCAAGATTGGCTAGCATATGTGAGCACTACTCCTTTGTGTCATTCATTGAGCCAACCAAGATTGATGAGGCATTGAAGGATCCGGATTGCATAAATGCCATGCATGAGGAATTGAACAACTTCACTAGGAATGAAGTGTGGGAGCTTGTTGAGAGGCCAAAGAAGCACAATGTGATTGGAACCAAGTGGGTCTTCAAGAACAAGCAAGATCAAGATGGCTTGGTAGTGAGGAACAAAGCAAGACTAGTGGCACAAGGTTACACACAAGTTGAGGGTCTTGACTTTGGAGAAACATATGCACCGGTGGCAAGATTGGAGGCAATTAGGATCTTATTAGCCTATGCTTGTGCTCACAACATCAAGCTCTATCAAATGGATGTGAAGAGTGCATTTCTCAATGGCTTCATCAATGAGGAAGTGTATGTTGCGTAACCTCCGGTTTTGAAGATGACAAGAAGCCCAACCATGTCTACAAGCTCAAGAAGGCATTGTATGGATTGAAGCAAGCTCCAAGGGCATGGTATGAAAGATTGAGGGACTTTCTCATATCCAAAGGATTCAAGATGGGAAAAGTTGACACGACTCTCTTCACAAAGAAGATAGAAGATGACTTGTTTGTGTTGCAAATCTATGTGGATGATATCATCTTTGGATCAACAAATAAATTCTTTTGTGAAGAGTTTGCTAAGATGATGGCTAGTGAGTTTGAGATGTCAATGCTTGGAGAGTTGAGCTACTTCCTTGGTCTTCAAATCAAGCAAATGAAGAATGGCACCTTTGTGAGTCAAGGCAAGTACATCAAGGACATGATCAAGAAGTTTGGGTTGCAAGATGCTAAGGCCATTAGCACACCTATGGGAACCAATGGTGGCTTGGACATTGATGATAGTGGCAAGATGATTGAGCAAAAGCTATATAGATCAATGATTGGAAGCTTGCTATATGTGACCGCTTCAAGGCCGGATGTCATGTTTAGTGTGTGCATGTGTGCAAGATTTCAAGCTTCTCCAAGAGAGAGTCACTTGATGGCAACCAAGAGGATATTGAGATACTTGAAGGGTACCCAAGATGTTGGTCTATGGTATCCCAAGGGGTCAAGCTTTGAGTTGATTGGATATTCCGACTCCGACTATGCCGGTTGCAAGATTGATAGGAAGAGCACAAGCAGAACATGCCAAGTGCTAGGAAGATCTCTAGTGTCATGGTCTTCAAAGAAGCAAAATAGTGTGGCACTTTCCACCGCCGAAGCCGAAAATATTAGTGCGGGGAATTGTTGTGCACAATTGCTATGGATGAAAGCCACCTTGAAGGACTATGGGATCAAGTTCAAGCATGTGCCTTTGTTTTGTGACAATGAAAGTGCAATCAAGATGACAAACAATCCGGTTCAACATTCAAGAACCAAGCACATTGATGTGAGGCACCACTTCATTAGAGATCATCAACAAAAGGGTGATATTAGCATTGAAAGCATTGGCACCGAAGATCAACTAGCCGACATATTCACCAAGCCTCTTGATGAGAAAAGATACTGCAAGTTGAGGAATGAGTTGAACATACTTAGCTTCTCCAATATGGATTGATGCACCCCATATATGACATGCCTCTCCTCCAACATAGCAAGGTAAAGTTGTTTGTTGCATCTCATGCATCCTTTGCTAGTTGTGTAGACATGTATACATGTGCATCTTGCTAGGCTCATTCATTGCAAATCAAATGAATTTGAGGGATATATGGCACCACTATTGTTTCTATGCTTGATTTGATCTAGTGGTGGCATATGACTTGTTTGTGAGCTTGTGAACCTAGTGTTGAATCTTTAGCACTTGCTCATGATGTGTATCTCAACATGGTCAAGATAACCCTTATTCTTATGAGGTGTGAAGAAGCTTGCCCTTGGTTCAAACCGAGATACATTTTCAAGGCATGTGATTTAGATTTGGCCATAGTTGATTGACTTGTTTCTCTCATCTTATGCACCCTTCTTGGTCATTGATGACAAAGGGGGAGAAGTAAGTATATACCTAGGGGGAGAAGTTTACACCTAGGGGAGAGAAATAAGTCACAAAGAGCAATGGAAGGGGATCAAATTTTTATGATATGACCCAACCATGAGCACACAAATAGGGGGAGCAAGCTCATAGACTATTTGTTGCATATTGTGTGTGTATACATGATGATATGGAGCATTGCAAGCTAAATTCAATATTCATGCTTGTTTGGTGTATTGCTAGTATAGAACTTGATTGATGGAATGAAGTACTAGCATGCATAGGTGGTTTCTAGACATAGAGGTTCTCTTGCTCAAGTACCTTGCTTATAATGTGATCTCATGAGGTATCTCGAGTTTTGATGATGTTGTTGGTATAAATTAAGTGCAACTAAAATATAAAGGATTCCGCAAGCGCACAGAACATACCATTGTAGCATTTTACCGGGAGTAAACCAGGTATCGTTATTTATATTTTACCACAGGGAAGCAAGGGTTAAAGAATCTGATAACTCACCATCATGTATCTACTAACGTAGTAAACCAACTAGACTAAAGCATGAGTAAATGATATCTATAAGGTAATATAATAAAGCGCACATGAGAATTCTATAATAAATGAGTAGCTAGCTAGAGTGAGAGGACAATGGAAGAGATTAAGGTTCTTAAATACTTCTCTATTACTCTAGTTCTCGTGATAACAGGGGATGGATAGATATAGCAATCATACAATAGCACTTCGGGACATCACTAGACAGGAAAGCACCACAAAGGATAACTCTACCGACGCGACTACGGTCCTACTAATTTAAGAACCTACTCAATTCGGTGGACGGGCTGTCACCTCCCGTAACTACCACACAACCGAGAATAGGGCGCAAACTCGTAACCGATGCCCTAAGCACCACGCTTATGCTAACAATTACTACTCTAATTACTTAAGATAACTAGAGCACTCGATGCGAGCGAAGATCCCATACTAAAGCATAACAACTATACTAACAATCACAAGATAGGCATAAAAGTAAATAGAGAAGATAAATATATTAAAGCATAAGTCTTACAAAGAGTAGATACAAATACCAAATCTTTGAAGACTTCTCCAGAACCGGAGCGCAGCTCCGCTCTCCCTAACTCTCATCTAGATCTAATCTACTACATTGGAATGTCTAGCTCTAATTCTCTAGAGAAGAGAAGTCATCCATTCAAGGGACGCCTCTACAACTCTGATCCCGCTGGGAGATAATGAATTAGGGTTTAAGGGATGCCTCCTCCAGGGGCCAGGGGCCCTGCTTATATAGCCCTCTAGGATGCACCACAGCCCTCGGATCAAACCGACCTAAACGGACGATTATTATTCATCCTCAAAGGCGGTGGAACAGGGATCCACGAGGCTGATGCTGATTGGTCCAGGTCATGAGTCGGCCGACTCTCCACCGAGCCCGTTCGGGCTCCCGTTTGGTCCATAGCCTTCTCGAACCTTCCAGTTACAGAATTTTCACCGGTTCCCGATTATCTCTATGTAAACCCGACATGTGGGCCTTCCTTGGGTATTTTCAGCCGACACCCGCAGAAACAGACATTCACCAAAACTCGTGGAATTCTCAAAGATAACCCCTATATCTAGTTGGTGAACATATTTTAGTCCTTTCTCATGTTTAGTTGACGGTAAAATTGGCACTTAACGACCGTCAACAACTCCCCAAGCTTTCCTTTTGCTCGTCCCCGAGCAAAGATAAACTCGCTGTGGATCTAGTTGCTACAATGCTTTCACGCCTCAAAAGTACACATGCGTTCAAACAAGAACTCTCTTCCGATTAGAGTGAACTATTCCGACTCAAAACTTACTCATATTAGCTTTCACCATGGGGCTTGTAACCGTCACTTGGGTCTTGAGCAGTTGAAAGACAGAACGGTCAAGTCAAGCGCTATGTTTCTCGCTCTTGATCAACTATTATTCCAGAGTTTTTGCAAGATTTTCAAATAAAACTCAGAGTTCCTTGTATGACCCTTTCAGTCTCTCATTTGTGGTATTTTTGGATCCTCTCCAAGGCATGAGTAGTGTATGCCTTCTCTCTTCTCTCGAATATGTGGTATTTGTGGAACTAAGGCATAGTAAAAAGAGCCTTCTCTCTCTCACCCTACTTTCTAATAGGCTTATGTGGATCTCATAGGTGGGGAGACACTCAAACTCACTTGCATATATTGCACGCTTAAGACATGGATCCAATAGGAACTAAAATAATAATAAAGTCATATGTGCATGTGAATGAGGAAATGGAATGGATGATAAGATGATGATAAGGAAATGAGTATGAGGGGTGATCACTTGGTGAATATCTACTTCTACACTTGCTCCTTTGGGGATAACATGACTCCCTTTATTCGGAAACCTTGAAACTTCTTGAAGGGAAGGACTTGGCTACTCTTTCTTTCTTTCTCTTTCTTTTTTTTTTCTTTTTCTCTTCTTTTTTTTGAGCAACCAATCCTCTGAAAACGAAACTTTAGCAACGGGGAGTGTATAACTTGAAATGATAATGACTGGAGCTTTTATGTAGGCAAATGGAACGGCGATGATTATTTCTAGATGTTCACCCCCAGGATAGGAGTAGAACCTTTTTTCTGAATGGAATGAAATGAGTGGCATATGTATATGTGGATGGATGGATGGATGCGTACTCCCAGGGTAGGAGCAGCATAAGTGCGTATCTCTAGGGTAGAGATGGCACAATATGTGGGGGAATGCGTACTCCCAGGATAGGAGCAGCATAGGTGCATATCTCCAGGGTAGAGATAGCACAATAAGTGATGGATGTGGATCTATACATGGGTGGTACTTCTAGGGACAGAAGTAGCACAGAATGAATGTAGTACTTATAAAATAGGTGCATGCTTCTGAGGACAGAAGTAGCATAGATCAATGGATGGAGAGCACATAGTAATGACTTTTAACCGCATGACTGATTCCTTATGGGTCCACAAAAGATAACCACACTCAATGCCTAAAGATTACACTCAAGCCTACAAAATGATCTATATAAATAGATGGGTTTTCCTAATCTAGTAAGCATGAATGTATGGTCATGGTAGGAATTTAAACTCTCATCATAAAGGAACTCATCATGCAGGAATTTAATATTTTCACGTATAAATTCTCCGAACTCTAGTATCTCTAGGAACAAGATGGACAAAGAGCTCAAAACCTTCCCATATCATACCCGTCAACCACCTAGACTTAGATCAATTGTTTGCTACCCACAAGTTTCAGTTCGAGCAAATCTCAAATCTAAACAAGTTGTGTCCAAAACTCGGGAGAGTGCAAGGTTGAAAACTAGGTACTTGAAAGGAATTACGGCGGAACAGCAACTATTCATCATCTCCATGTAGAGTTTATTCTAGGGATCACTTCAAAGACAGTTGCAAGAGCTCTCCAAAAGCGTAAAAGGATAAATAAGGAAATCTTTCGGGTTTCTATGGTTGTGCATCTTTTTTAGTTGTTTTAAACAAAGCAAGCTCTATGAATGAATAGACAAGTAGGAAGACTTAGCTTGATACACGGGGGATGCCCTCCCCAAGCCGGATGTTGACATAGTCTCAACCGTTGTTGCCGACAGCGATGAAGACGTTCTAGTCCTCCAGGAGTGTCATAGATAGTTGCCGTTGGAGACAAGATTTGAATGTTGCAGTACAAAGACATCCGACAGAGACTGGACATCCTTCGTCTGTTAGCTCTTCTCGATCCTTTATGTTCTCAGAAGCTCAAATAGACAACAAAGCTTGTGGAACTGATTAAGCATTAGTGATAAAAACCTCTAAGCCTTGGTTGTCTAGAACTGACTTAACTCAAATGTCTTCTAACGTAATCACAAGAAATATTTTTATCTTTTTATAATAAAGGGATGCGGACGAGAAAATAGATATGCCAAAAAATTATTTTTATGCCACCACAAAGAATGATTTTCACATGGGGCTTAGTAGTTTTCTCGATGCAAATGCACAACATCTTTATTTTCCTTTTCTAATGCGTAGATAGTAAAGTGATGCAATTAAGATGCATGTAGGGAAAATAAATATGCTTAAAGGAAAATGCAATGCCGTGAAAGGAAATACCGATAAATACCAAGTTACCTCCTTGGCGAGGGTTCAAAAGATTTAAGTCCTTCGAACAGTCTTCTTGTCATGTTCACTCCTTCGGCATCATTTGATCCCAAAGGTAGAGACCTTGAGAACTGCATCTCTTGAGATGGTAACTCTAGGAAAGGAGTCACCCATGTTCTTTCTTGTCCAGCTAGCTTTATCACCGGAGTACCTTGTGATGAAGAGTAGATGCTTCTAGTGGTCCTTTACTTCTTCTTGGAGTTTGCCTTGCTTGATTGACCTCTCTCCTTGAGCATCTTGTCTTCTAAAATTTCACTCCCTTTTTTTTCCTTCCTTTTTTTTTTATGCCTAGACCTTGTGCTCCACTCATTGTTTCTTCTCAACGTGCCGTGAGCGACGGGGCTTGAAAAGAGGAAGAGCATTGCTGGATCATTGTTTGAAGAGTCATCGGCCTTCCTCCCCAAGCTTGACCTTGTTGTCGCCGCCACGTGAAACCAAATACGAGTGTTGAGTCATCCCTCGAGTGTGTTGTACTCCTATGTCCTCGCACACGTTTGTCCTCTCGTTTGTAAGCTTTCATGTATCCGAGAGGGACTTCGATTATAGGTCCGTTGAGTAGAGATCTCTCCTTTCCATTCCCGCTTTTGTTTGGACTATCCAATCCGGGATGAGGAGACAGACAGTTGCATGATCTTCTTTCATCAACCATTCTTGATTTTATTGGGTCTTGGTTGACGCATTGATGTTCATTGGAGATATAGACTCGAGTTCTTCCTTGATGGTCTTTGTCTTTTAGCGGTATGGCGAAGAGTTGCAATTAATGATACGCCATCCGTCTTGATGATCAAGGAAGGGTCTTCATCTCCAATGGCTTAGAGACATCATCTTGCAAATGTGGTTGTTCCCGGTCTTCTTGGGTTTAGTCGGTAGTCAACCCTTGATGATGATTGGTTGACACAAGGATGTATGCTTATCATGCCATCCTTGTCCTTGCTGCCGACGTGCAAGATGGTGTCTTCAAGAACAACGAGGGTAGGTCTTTGATTGGCCAAAATGAGCCGAGTTACACCATACTCCTCATCGGCATCCTAGCTCGAGTTTTGGGCCTAATGCTATGTTGTCTTCAATGTTGCTCATAGCTTGTCGCCTTGTTCATCCACTTCTTTGAGTAAGTTCAAATGATGATCCTTCTTGTGGAACTCTTGTCTTCTCCTTTGTTCCATCACTTGAGTGGTGATTTGGCGGAGTTCGTGACAAACCATGGATAGGCACATCATGGAATCTTTCAATTCTTCCTTGGACGATGAATGAGTTGTGTCTTTTATGCGAAGTTGTTGGAATTCATCATATGCCTGGCTTCATCTATGAAATGAGTTCATCTCTTGACTTACCCAAATTGGATTTGAAAGTTTTCTCAGGGGGTTAGTCCAACAAAATAACCAATATCTACTAAAGCACATTTTTAGTTCAATAACCAAACTGGACTCCATGTCTTAATTTGGTCAAGGAAGACAATTTAACCTAAGCACCATGCTTAATTTAAAAGCCTTTGGAAATACCCTTAGAAGTACTTCCAAACCAAAACATACTATAGCAAACAAAGGTGACATGAAAGCACTACGAGATTTACTCAAATGGAGATGACAGAGCATGATCATGGTGAGGAAATATATATATATAATCACATTTTTTTTAGATGCAGGCGATGTGAATGCATGCAAGAAACTAAACATGCAATGGATAAGCAAACATAAATAAGCTAATCGAAGTGAATGCATGAATTGTTAAAAGTAAACATGTAGTGGGGTGCAAGAATTCAAAAAGATAACTACTTATCAATTTTAAAGTCCACGAGCAAGACTATCTCACCTTTCTTGATCATACTTACTATGACTCACATGATGAAATTTGTGAGCGGTGCAGCGTCTATGTTCGTCACTTGTGAAGTGATTGGAAATTCCTGTGACGACGACCTTTTCTCCATCTACACATGGTTAGAAAATATATATGTATACGCAAACCCGAGAGATGGCAGGTTCCAAAAATGTTGACGAATGTTGAATGTTGGGGGGACCCCGGGCTCTTCAATGTCTCTTCTTTTCTTGTGGAAACTTGCCGGAAGGTCAAACGGCTTCTTTTGTCCTGTCTATTCCACACTTACCGTAACAAGGGGTAATCCTACTAAAGCTAGTGGTACACTAAATTAGCAGATATCAAGATCATTATCAAAAACTTAACACCAATTGCTTCCGACAACGGCGCCAAAAATGCTTGTTGGTATAAATTAAGTGCAACTAAAATATAAAGGATTCATAAGCGCAGTTTTTCGAACATACCATTGTAGCATTTTACCGGAGTAAATCAGTATCGTTATTTATATTTTACCACAGGGAAGCAAGGGTTAAAGAATCTCGATAACTCACCATCATGTATCTACTAACGTAGTAAACCAACTAGACTAAAGCAGAGTAAATGATATCTATAAGGTAATATAATAAAGCGCACATGAGAATTCTATAATAAATGAGTAGCTAGCTAGAGTGAGAGGACAACGGAAGAGATTAAGGTTCTTAAATACTTCTCTATTACTCTAGTTCTGTGATAACAGGGGATGGATAGATATAGCAATCATACAATAGCACTTCGGGACATCACTAGACGGGAATACACCACAAAGGATAACTCTACCGACGTGACTACGGTCCTACTAATTTAAGAACCTACTCAATTCGGTGTGGACGGGCTGTCACCTCCCGTAACTACCACACAACCGAGAGAATAGGGCGCAAACTCGTGTAACCGACAAATAAGCACCACGCTTATGCTAACAATTACTACTCTAATTACTTAAGATAACTAGAGCACTCGATGCGAGCGAAGATCCCATACTAAAGCATAACAACTATACTAACAATCACAAGATAGGCATAAAAGTAAATAGAGAAGATAAATATATTAAAGCATAAGTCTTACAAAGAGTAGATACAAAGACATACCAAATCTCCGAAGACTTCTCCAGAACCGAGCGCAGCTCCGCTCTCCTAACTCTCATCTAGATCTAATCTACTACATTGGAATGTCTAGCTCTAATTCTCTAGAGAAGAGAAGTCATCCATTCAAGGACGCCTCTACAACTCGATCCCGCCGGGAGATAATGAATTAGGGTTTAAGGGATGCCTCCTCCAGGGCCGGGGCCCCGCTTATATAGCCCTCTAGGATGCACCACGGCCCCTCGGATCAAACCGACCTAAACGGACGATTATTATTCATCCTCAAAGGCGGTGGAACAGGATCCGCGAGGCCGATGCCGATTGGTCCAGTCATGAGTCGGCCGACCAAGGGTGGAGTCGGCCGACTCTCCACCGAGCCCGCTTCGGGCTCCCGCTTTGGTCCAGAGCCTTCTCGAACCTTCCAGACATGAATTTTCACCGGTTCCCGATTATCTCTATGTAAACCCGACATGTGGGCCTTCCTTGGGTATTTTCAGCCGACACCCCGTAGAAACAGTACATTCACCAAAACTCATGGAATTCACAAGATAACCCCTATATCTAGTTGGTGAACATATATTAGTCCTTTCTCATGTTTAGTTGACGGTAAAAATTGGCACTTAACGACCGTCAACAGATGTCTAGATTCCCATGGTGCTAAGGAAGGTTTATTATCACACTCCGATTGGTATCACGCTTCAAAGGTCAATTCTATAAACCTTAGTACCATTTTGGTTGTGGTAACTCTCACAAAAGTTTCATCTATGCATGTGTGCTTGAAAATCGACCAAACATTTGATGCACACATGTAGGGAGCTACCACTACCAAAACCGGAATTGAAATGCTTGTCCAATCCAAGATTCATGATCAAATTGTCTTGGGCAAGCAATTCAATTCCATATTGAAATCAATTTCCATATCTTTGTGAGTTTGTGAAGGGGTTGTCATCAATTACCAAAAAGGGGGAGATTGAAAGCTCCGGTTTGGTTTTGGAAATTAATGACCCTCAAACATTGCTAATGCTTTGCTCTAAGTGTGGTTAGACACATAGCAACATGACGATGGATGATGGAGCATGGTGATCACAATGACGAACATGGTGGACATGTGAGGTGATCAAGCTCCGGTGATGGATGGAAACGCCCATGGAGATCAAGGCGAAGGTATACTTGATAGGGCTTTCCGATTTAGTGGTTGAGACACTTAGCGAGTGTGACCACATTTAGGATCGATAACCGACTATTAAGAGGGGTTTCCTCAGTTCATTCGCGGTCCTAAGTGCCTCTAGTTGCGACTTTGCATGATGCATGAGAGATTAACTAGAGGGCTAACTCTTGCCGACGTGGTCGTGCTTGTACTACTAACTCCGGTGCTTAAGACGAGGTCTACACTTGGTGGAGTTGGTACTCAAGGCAAGAGATTGGACTTGGAGCGAAGACGGCGCAAGTTTCTACGGAGAAGACACCTTCAGTGGGCGCCGGACGTGGGCGTCGGACGCCGGGCCAGAGGGCCGGACGCGTCCGGCGCGTGCTGAAGTCGGCGCTGGGTTGGTGGCCGGGCGCAGTGTGCGCCGGACGCGGCTGTGGCGCGTCCGGCGGTCCCCCGGATGTGCACCAGAAACTTTCTGGCCGGGCGCGTTCTCGCGTGGCTCGCCCGTCGGACACGCACCGTATGCGGGCGCCGGACTCGGGCAGAACACTGTGCAGCGTTCGACGCGTGGTGACGTGGCACGGTTCAAACCTTAACGGTCAAGTGGCGCGGCACGGCAGAAAGCGGCGGACGCGTCCGCCGGCAGAGCGCCGGACGCGTCCGGCGCGTTGTGAAGTGCCAGCCCGAGGGCAACGGCTCTATTTCGACCTTGGGTCTATAAATAGAGGGTTGGCCGGCTTGGGGACTCTCTCTTCGCCATTTCTACACACTTGAGCATACTTTGAGCAGGAGAGACACTCCCCCACTCATCTCTTTGATTCCTTTGCTAATCTTGAGAGAGATTTGAGTGAGAACAAGTGATTTGCATTGAGAGTTGCATCTAGAGGCACTTGTTCATCGAGTGAGCTGTGGATTCTTGTTACTCTTCGGTGATTCCCGTCACCGTAGACGGTTTGGAGCAGCGGGTGGTGGTTGAGCTCGACTTGGTGATTGTTCGAGGCCACACCGGGTTCTTGTGAGGGGTTCTTGATCCTTCCCCGGGAGTTCGTGAAAGGATACTCTAGTGGATTGCTCGTGGCTTTTGGATCCTTGTCTTGTGTGGAGATTGCGGCTCCCCATTGGGGTCTTTGGCACCGAGCCAATTGAGCGGGCAACTCACCAAGCAAGTGTATCGCCACAACGAGGAGTAGCTTGCCGGGAAGCAAGTGAACCTCGGTAAAAATCTTTGTGTTGATTTGTGATTGCCGAGGCTTCGACCTCCTTGTGCTTGTGCTTGAGCTCTCTAGGTGATTGGCTACTACACCGGTGATTGGCTACCTTCTACTCTTCACGGTGGTATAACCTTTGTTCATCTCTTTACTTTCCGCAAAGTAGGATTGCTTGTTGTGGTCGGTCGGGAACCACAAATTGTGTAGCTTAAATCCCGTGGGTAGAATTGCTTGGTTGGTTTCGGTGAACCGACATTGTGTAGTTTGATCACCGTTGTTGTGTGTGCAATTGATTTGAGTAGCCTTGCATGGTAGGACGGCTTGCATAGAGTAGTCGAAACACTTGCTTTGCACATTTGCCACCTTGCTTTCTAATTGGGTTGTCTAGTTTTACTGCTAGAAATTTTATTAGGCTATTCACCCCCCCTCTAGCCATTGTGACCTTTCACCAAGGAAGAGGCCTTGAGGGGCAGTGCAGTGTTGGCAGAGCAGGTTGAGCAGCTTCAGCAGAGAGTAGCACAGTTGACTACTAGTCTGGAGTATACGGAGAGCACGCTGGGGGAAGTGGTGGATGACAGGACCGCCGCTTGGGACCAGGTGCGAGGGCTGCGTGAGAGCAAGCGCCAGTTGCACAGGGAGTTAGACAATCTAGAGGAGTACAACGACCGTCTGCGTGATGAGGTGTACTTGAGGCAGTACGGCCAGTGGCACGCACCTCGTGCGGAGGGCACTGACGAGGCCGCTAGTGTCCTGCGTGTGGCAGACGAGGAGTAGTCTAGTGTTGGATCACTAGTAGTGGTACTTTTGGGTTTGCTAGTGTCATGTATGATAGTCCTAGTTGGGGTTGTCAGATGGTAGTCATGTGATGGGTAATGACAATGTAAGATACGCTATGAAAGTCCAGTTGGCAATACTGGCATTTTGGTTGTGATATATATGTACTAACTCTCGAGTAATTATATTAGTGATGTTGTGATCGTGGGAAAATAATATGTTGTGTGCTGTGCGAATGAATTGTTTGAATTTATTCTCTCTAATGAACCTCGCATGGCACAGCTCTACATTTATTTGCCACCAGAAATCCAACTCCTAATGACCATGCTTGCTGAAATATTGCAGATGGCGAATACTCGGAGTGCAACGGCCGCCCAGAATGCCAGTGGTAGTGGTAGTGGTGGTGGTGGTGGAGGCCATGGGGCTGAAGACAATGTTGCACACGGTGCACCACCTCCTTCTCCACTCACCCCAGAGCAGTTGTTTGCACAGTTTCTGGGAAGTCAGAGGAATATTGAAGACTTGCTGCGTCAGAACTTTGAAGCCAACCGTAACAACCGCAACGTCTGTGTCGGTCCAGAAGTGAACCAGTTCAGCAGCTTCAAGGATTTCATGGACACCAAGCCGCCAGTGTTCAAGGAGGCCATAAACCCATTGGAGGTTGAGGAATGGCTATACACTGTGGAGCAGAGGTTCCGTCTGCTTCGTCTGACAGAAGGGCTCAAGGTGGAGTATGCAGCTCATTTGCTTGAAGGACCAGCTGGGATATGGTGGGGTCAGCACCGTACCACTTATCCCGAGAACCAGCAGATCACTTGGGATATGTTCACCAGGGCGTATCGTGCACATTTCATTCCAACATCATTGATGGCTATGAAGAAGCAAGAATTCCTAGCATTGACTATGGGCAATCGTACAGTGAAGGAGTATCATCATACCTTCCTGACGTTGTCTCGCTATGCTCCGGAGTTTGTGAGTACTAATGAAGCTAAGATTGCAAGTTTCAAGAGGGGCCTGAGTTCCAAGCTGATGAAGACACTGGGTACATCTACCCGTGTCACCTTCAATGACTTCTACAATGACTGTCTGATTCAAGAAAACTAGAACAATATCCATACGACAGCTAAGGGTCGTAACAAGAGGGACTTTGAGGGAGGTCCATCTCAGGGAAGGTTTCAGACCAATTTCCGTTCGCCGTATCGTCCACCCAACTCTGGTTCCAAGTTCTGTTCACCTCAGAAGAAGGGAAACCAAGGACAGAATCAGAACAAGTTCAATAAGGCTTTCAGGACGCCTGTTCAGCAAGGGAAGGCAGGCCAGAATAGCAATGCAGGGGCTAAAGCTGGAGTGATGGGACCATGTTTCAATTGTGGTCAGACCGGTCACTTCTCGAGGGAGTGCCCACAACCTAAGAAGCAGCAGGCTCGAGTGCATCACACTACCCTGGAGGACATCGTGAAGAGAGAACCAGTTACAGCGGGTATGTTTCTCGCCAACTAAACTCCCGCTGTTGTTTTGTTTGATTCTGGATCATCGCATTCATTTGTCAGTGAAGCATTTGCATTGAAACACAATTGGAATATCACTGAGTTAAGTATAGAATTCCGTGTTAGCTCAGCGGGGGCTGATGTTAATACAAAGAGGATGGTTCAGTCTGTGGCTTTGGATTTAGATCAGTGGAGGTTTCGGTTAAATTTGATAGTCCTTCCTGGTCTTGGGGTAGATATTATAGTAGGGATGACTTGGATGAGTTTTTGGGGAGCAGTTCTTGGCACCAATAATCGAATGATATCAATTAGAAACCCTTTGGGGGAGGGAACCTTTCAGATCCCTTTGCCCCGGAAGATTAATATGGAAAGTGTCGCGCACGCAATTCAAACTACACCTTTGCCCGAGATTCCAGTTGTGTGTGAGTTTCCGGATGTCTTTCCTGATGACCTCCCGGGACTTCCACCCGACCGGGATGTCGAGTTTTGCATTGAATTGTTGCCTGGCATAGCACCTATCTCAAGGAGACCGTATAGAATGCCGCCAAATGAGTTAAGAGAATTGAAAAAGCAGTTGAAGGAATTGCTAGATAAGGGTTTTATTCAACCAAGTGTGTCAGAATGGGGGTCGCCAGTATTATTTGTGAAGAAGAAAGATCAGACTCTCAGAATGTGTGTGGATTATCGGCCGCTAAATGCTGTTACAGTGAAGAATAAATATCCTTTACCTCGCATAGACATTTTGTTTGATCAGTTGACAAAAGCCAAGGTGTTTTCCAAGATTGACCTGAGATCAGGTTATCACCAAATCAAGGTTAGAGCTGAGGACGTACCAAAGACCGCTTTTTCTACCAGGTATGGGTTGTTTGAGTACTTGGTCATGTCCTTTGGACTAGCCAATGCTCCAGCATACTTTATGTATCTGATGAATTCGGTCTTCATGCCGGAATTGGATCAGTTTGTGGTAGTGTTTATTGATGACATCTTGATATATTCTGAAAATGAGGAAGACCATGCTAAGCATTTGAGGATAGTGTTGGACAGGTTAAGGAAGCACAAGCTATATGCCAAATTTAGTGAATGTCAGTTCTGGTTGAAAGAAGTTCCATTTCTCGGTCATGTTTTATCTGAGAATGGTATCTCTATGGATCCAAGAAACGTTCAAGAGGTTATGGAGTGGAAAGCCCCAACATCTGTACGGGAAGTGAGGAGTTTCTTGGGATTGGCCGGATATTACCGTCGGTTCATTCCCGGATTCTCCAAGATTGCAAAACCAATGACAAATCTGTTGCAGAAGGATCAAAAATTTGTATGGACGTCGGAGTGTGAAACAGCTTTCCATACCTTGCGAGAACTGTTAACCTTCGCACCGCTGTTGGCACAACCAGACATCGAGGAGCCATTTGATGTGTTTTGTGATGCTTCAAAGATTGGTTTGGGTTGTGTACTCATGCAAGAGGGTAGACCAATAGCATATGCATCTAGACAGTTGAAGAAACATGAAGTGAACTACCCTACTCATGATTTGGAGCAAGCAGCAGTAGTACATGCCTTGAAGATATGGCGACACTATCTGTTGGGAAATTTGTGTCACCTGTATACAGATCACAAGAGTTTGAAGTATTTATTTACCTAGCCAGAGCTGAACATGAGGTAGAGAAGATGGCTTGAGTTGATCAAGGATTATAACCTGCAAGTGCATTATCATCCTGGAAAGGCAAATGTGGTAGCAGATGCTTTGAGCAGGAAATCACATTGTCAAGTGTTGGTTAATATTACGCTGTACCGGATTTGGGTAAGGAATCTAGTTCCCCGGCAACGGCTCAAGAAATGCTTGTTAGCAGATCTTAGCACAATCACTAGAATTAAGTAAATGTGACTAGCGTATGGTTGCTAAGCCTACTGCAAACCCGAACCACTACCAGAGAGAGGATGTCACAATTCCTCTTCCGGCAACAGCCTAAGAATGCTAAGCCAAGCTAAACTCTAGTGACAACGTAGGACTAACCAAAGGGTAACTCGCAAGCGCACAGTACCGATGTAGCACTTCAACTCTGGTGAGTACTCCGGTGTCGAATTTATAGTTCGCTCACGGGAAGCGGATTAAGACTCTCTAGCAAATGTGTGATCGAAATCCGTGGTGGTTCTACTCAATCTAAGCTACCGATATTGATAAAGGGTATGAGTGTTGTTATGAGTGATAACTAAGGGTAACTAGTAGGTAGCTAGCTAGGTGGGAGGACAACGAGTGAGTAAGGACTCCTATGTATCTAACTATACTTCGTGTTCTAATCTAACTAGTGTAACGACTTAACTAAACTAATGCCTAGACCATCGATGTGATAGGGAGATCGGGCCGACAAATAGGAGGGTAGCGTCTCCCGAGGGACTAACTCCTATTCCAAATAACCTATGACTTTAATGGGCGCCTACACCCTACCCCTAACGTAAACGATATAACCGAAAGGTCAGGTTCTCGTCACAACCGCCCCCCGCCGTAATACGTTGGACAGCTGAATGGACTTACCACTCAAGAGTGAATGGAATTACCAATCATCGATAGGGTGCATCCACTATTAAGCACTAGCCTAAGCACCTCGCCTAATCTAGTCTTAAGACTCCAGCTACCACGTAAGTAACCTCGGCCCCAGTTGGTAGTGAAACACACACAAAGGATCTAGACACTAACTAGTTCGACTCTACACTAATGAGACTAAGACACAACACTACTACACTAGTATAGCAATGCACTAAGTAAATACCGAAAGTAAAGTACTCAAAGTAAAGACTTAGTAAAGTAAGCAAGACTATATTAATATAAGGAAAGTACTTCGAAGTAAAGGTACAAGAGCTATACCGATTCTCCGAAGACGACTCGAGACCCGAGCTTCGCTCGACTCGACTCTAACTCCCACTCTAGACTAGACTACACTACTCTTGATCTCCCAAGAGGGCTTGAGCTTGAGAACACTAATGTGAACTACTTGGGGACACTTTACAATGAGAGACTAGGGGGGTATTTATAGTGGAGGTGGAGTAGGGGTTACTCCAACCGCCATGTCGGGCCGATCCGTGTGCTCTCCGTCATGCGCCGTTGGATCAAACCGACCTTCCACCGACTTGAATGGACGTCTCTCGGTGCAGGACACGTGGGAGTCATGCAGGAAGGCGGTGGAAGTGAACCGACCCCAAGTGGGGCCCATGTACAGGTCGGCCGACCTATGGTTGGCTGACCTATGGGTCCCACTGGCCTTCTAGAAGGTCCAGGTGGCAGTGGGTGCAATGCCAAGGTGTCCTGCCACCAAAGGCAGGTCGGCCGACCTGGCATTGGACCCCTGGTCCACGTGGCAGCTTCCTAGTGCTGTCCTGGCTGGTCACGTGTAGTCTTGTCCGAAGTTGGGTTCACTTGATATCTTGCTTGCTTCCATGTGGATCCTTGGTCCATTGTACCAATCAGATGGAATGTTGATGTGTGGTACATTTGGATCCAGATCAGTTTCTCCTGAGAGTTCGGGGACCCGCTTGGTGGTCGATCCTAGTGTGACCACCGCCGTAAGATCTCGGGTTTTGGTCTCACAGTCCTGCTTTCCAGCTTTCCCGCATTTCACAAGCTAAGAGTACAAGTGGAACTTTATTAGTGATAAATATGCTCATGTGATGCTTATCTTCCTTCTATCGAGGACTATTGACGGGTTTCGAGTGTACCAAACCGGTCTTTATTCCCGTCAACAAGATCCCCCAAGCTTAACCTTGCTCGTCCCGAGCAAATGATTAAAACTTGGTTCGATTGGATCAGTATTATTACTAAGTTAACATCTCAATAGTACTAAGTGCACAACAAAGAACTTCTCCTTGAATGGAAAATTTAGCAATGTTAACACACCCATATTACTCTAGCACCCATGGGGCTTATGGCATTAACTCAAATTTGGATGTTGAAAGACAAACAGTTTTGACTAGAGCATCTACCTTTCTCATTCTTTTAGCAAGTTTCATGCCGAGGTTTTTGATAAGTTTTTCCAAAGAAAGTCTTAATGTTCCTCAAATGGTTTCTCTCAAGTCACTCAAGTGGTGTATAAATCCTCACTAAGGCATATAATGTGTTTGCCTTTCAAAGACATCCTATCTCTAATAAGGCTTTATATGGAGCTTGAGTAGGTATGTCAAGGAATAGCGTACTTGCAAGGCATATGTTGTCTTAGTTAAGAAGAATGAAGTCTTGGACCACAAAGCAGAGTCTTATCATACCCTTAGATCAAGATGTAAGATGGAATGGATGAATGTGATGGATGATAAAGAAATGAGGGGAAGTGGATGTATGGTGGATGAGGTTGCTCCTTTATTTTATGCTATCTCTCTTTCTATTGAGACAAGGCTAGCTCTTCATATTTTTTTTCATCTCTTTCTCTCTCTCTCTTTTTTTTTTCAATAGATGCCTAGCCTTTATGAGATGTGTCTCACCTACAAATGATAACTGAGAGAGAATCTCTAACTGTGGAGCATGGAGCAACTCATGGGATAAAATGGTGAAGGTGCGTACTTCCAATGTAGAAGCAGCACAAGAATGGTGGTATGGATGATAATGCGTGCTCCCAGTGTAGGAGTAGCATAATTATGATAGTGAGATGCGTACCCCCAGGGTAAGAGTAGCATAAATGATGGTAGTAAGATGCGTACTCTCAGGGTAGGAGCAAAGATGGTTGCGTACTTCCGGATTAGAAGCAAAGATATTTGGTGATGTGTGGATCTTGATCTCGTGGACACGACAAACCTCTAGCAAAGGTTCTACAAGTCTTAACCAAACTCAATGCAAGCAAGTAGCTTATGTAGAAGGCTTATGATATATCAAGGTATATGTATGGCCGTGGTAGGTATTTCAACACCATTGAGGAACAATTAAGTTTTTCATTCATTTTAAAAGGAAATCTCTCGGCAATCATGCGTGCTTAGAACAATAGAGTAGAACTCCTATCTTAACTATCTCATATCTCACAACAACTTAGACTTTGTATTAGCACTTGCAACCCACTAAGTGATTAAGTTCAAGGTGGTTAAAGGTGCCAAATAATCTAGACTTAGAGAAGTGCTAAGTTGTAAACAAGCACTAGAGAAACATTAACTAGCAATTTCATCATCATTTCCATAGAAAAACTAGCACACATGAAGCATATATACAAAAAGGGAAATAAAGCAAATAAATATTTTTGGATTTTTGAATTTTTAGAGATTTTTTTAATTGCAAGAAAACAATAACTAAAATGCAATAAGACAAGAATTAAATGAGAAGGATTAGAAACATACCTTAGATGAACTTACCTTAGTGGGGGAGAGGATCTCCCCAAGCTTGTCTCTTGCTCACCGTTGTGAGAACCATGCGTTCCACCGGTCCCAAGGGTACTCGCCCTCCATGATGACACCTTGGACCATCTCCAAGTTCTCGTTGCATGAGCTGCAACGTGGCTTGATTCTCGATGTGGAGGTTCTCTACTTCCGGGTGAGTGCTTCGATCTCGGCCGGCGGCCGACGCCTCCCTCTCGTCGGGGCGAGGGGTATGTGCCCAGAAGGTGTCCCGGAATGAGGAGGTGCTTCCATGTGGTAAGAGCTCACCTCCTCTTCTTCATCGGGTGTAGCATGAGAGGGACCAGCTTGCTCCCCGAGCAAAGACGGGCTTGTGCTCTCGTCATTCTCGTCCGTCCCGCAGCGGGACAAGGTCTTCCCTTCGTCTGTGGTTAGTGTTGAGACATTATACAGCCAAAGTCCCTCATTAGGGAGAGGAATCTCGACCGCATTAGTCCCATATGTCATCTTAAGTGTACCTCTTGGACCTCTTTTAATTAGACCAGCACGTATAAACATTTCTTCACGAATAATTGGTCTCTCCTTAGGCATAAACTCATAAACATTCCCCTCAAGCACACCCAAAGATTCAGCAATTCTAGTCATGAATGAAGTAAAACCTATGGGTGTTTCTTGAACCACGAGTTCTCCCGTAAGTGTACTAGCATTTTGACAGGGGCAAACTTGATTTTATTAACCATGACATACATGAGTTGCATCTCTTTAAGACCTATCTCTGATAAATCAGCCCTAGGAAACAAAGTGATTGCGATCCAATAGAACATAAACCTTAAAGTTGGATTATGAATTTGCTTAGGTTTAGGATTGGACCAGTCGCTTGACAAAGCAATTGATTTCCAAAAGACAAAGAAAGTTAAAATTTGCTAACGCAACCTCTTCATCTAGTATGCAATCATGATCAAAGCCTAGACCAACACTCAACTCATTCCAAGACAGTCGTAGTCATTATTAAACATGCGAAAGTTAACACCCAAAGCATTTGACTTAAGTGAGCAAAGAAATTCTTGGGTGAGTAACTCTATGCCATGTTCAGAACTTGCCAAAATGAGGACCAACCAATAGTATTGAAAACTATAGCAAAGTCGGTGCTCATACCGTTTTGTCGAGGAGTTCTTGGTCGAGGACGGCGGAGGCCGGAAACCGCAAGTGCGAAGAGTATAGAGCTTTCCTAACTCCTCATGGGTGACCATGAGGTTGCTAATAGGCTCCATCATCCCGCTGTGCATGATGGCGGAACAAGTTGGTGCACTTGTTCTTCCTCCTCCCTCTCATGACTCCTACCTTAGGATTGGCGAGAGCTCGAGGACGAGCCTTCGCCCTTCTTTTGCTAGACTTTCGGAAGAGGTTCTTCATCCTAACTACGCTAGTGGGCAAACAAGACCAAGCTTTCTACTACACTACTAGGAGAGAAAAGGGAAATGTTTTTGGGTTTTTGGGTTTATGACTACTACTACACTAAACTTGAGAAGGCTTGAAACACTAAGAGAGAAGAGAAGGCCAAGTGAGCTCGAGATGATTCTACTGGTTGTGGTGTGGGATTGAGCTCACCTTGGGGTGGTATTTATAGGGTTGAAAAGGCAAGGCTAACCCAACCAAAGGGCAGGTCGGCCGACCACCCCCTTGGGCCATGTGCTCTCGGGTTCCACTTTAGACAAGGAATCTTGCCTCGTGCTTGCAAAAAGTCTAAAAAAGGGGATCAAACCTTGGTCGGCCGACCAAGGATTTTGCCCCCCACTACTTTGGACATGTTTTGTATGGTTGTCTGATAAAGGTAGTGGTGGTCCGGGTCCTAGATTCCTTCTGGTTGATTCGGATTCCTATGTCTAGTGTTTGGTGAAAGAGAAAAGGAGAAAGGGCAAAAGTAGAGACAAGAATAAAGGTTGTCCCCTAGCATGCATTGCTGTTCCCTATGCTTGCTTTAGTGTTGGGATGTTCCCCAAAGCAGTCTCATGCTCAAAGTAGCATCCTAAGCTAAAGTCATGAGCATCGGACCATCTCTCTTCGAATTCTGGCTAGTGGGATGGGCATAGGATCCAAGTGTGTCGCGGTGGGTGGCAGCTGGATGCCCGGTGGGACCAGTCCAGTCGGTCGACTGGGCTTGTGAGCCCCAGGGCACCCAAAGCACTTCCTTGGATCCCCGCTTCTAGCCGAGTGAAGAGAGAGGTGGTGGACCCCAAAGGACAGCCGGTCGACCAGGCTTTGGTGGCCCCACCACTCAACTTTTCTCTAAACACCGTTCTCTAGTTTTATTACCTATATCTAACTTTATTTTATCGAAAATAAAAAGTGCAATTGTGAAAGTAAACATGCAATTGGAAAGGGAAAATGCGGAATTGAAATGCATGAAAATAAACATGAGATAACTACTGACATACCTAGTCAAATGGAGGGCTCCGTGTTTTAGGTCCATAGAGCAGACCTCTCCCGTCGGTTCATTCACGGACACCTCGCCGGTCCCGGAGATGGGGACCGTGAGGGTGTCTCCTTCTTCCGCCATTCTTGCCGAACTTCGGCTTTTGGTTCGGCGGGTTCTTCTTTCGCTTGGCCTTCTTGGCCGACTTAGCGGTCTTAGTGTTCTTCCGTCGGCGGTGTTGGCGACGCGACTTCGGGGTGCTTGTGCCTGCATGTTAGCTTTAAAACCATTGAAAGGCACTCTCACATACAAATCCTTGACCGACATGTACATCTCGCCATGTTGCACGTAGATAGTGGCGTCCACCGTGCTCGGGAACGGCCGTCCCAGATGAGCGGTACTTCGACGTTGGCTCCCATGTTCAGTACTAGGAAATCGACAGGGATATACTCATCTTGAACTCTGAGTAAGATATCCCGTGCCAACCCCTCGGGAAACCGGATGGTTTGGTCCGCCATCTGCAAATGCACATATGTAGGGTGCAACGGGCTCCCTAACAGGTTATCATAGGTTACCTTGGACATGATGTTGACACCGGATCCAAGGTCGCAGAATTGTCGAAGATCTCGCGGTCCGATCTCGGCAAGTGATAGTCGGCAGCCGATCTCCCTTCTTCGGACAAACGGTGAATCCACCGTTACCCGAATGAAGACGAGAATGAGGCCTACCGAACCTCGTAGTAACCACGCCCTCAATAGGGTCCTCGGCTTTGCCGTAATCTTACCTTGCTCATAAGTGGGGACAAACCGCCGCTAATTGAGCTAACCGGTTTTCTAGCATTTTATTAAAGCTCAATTGGTTTTTCATAGCGTGAGTTAAAGCTATCCATCTTCTCACTAAGACTTTCTAAGATCTTGTCATTAGCCATCATTCTTTTATTAAGACCATCATTAATTTTAATTTGACCAAAGACAAGTTCTTTCAAGGAAGGTTGGTTATTGAAAGAGTTACCGAATTATTATGGTAAGAATTGCCTCGAATTATTATTGTAACCCATACCTTGGCCTTGGTAGAAGGGGCGTGAACTCCATTGCCGTTGTTGGGGCCGATTCCCATTGTTGAAGTGGTTGTTGTTGTTGTTGTTGTTGTTGCCGACGGTTCACCTCCTCCCGCGTCATGGGGCGCTGTTGCCCGAATGGTCCTCCTCTCCGCAAACCTCGCACCATGGGTCGGTACCCACAAAGACGGACCACGGCAGAGTCCGGATGGCCTCCACTTCCTTGTTGGAGGGCGATCCCTCTATCTTCTTCATCGGGAGGTCCATCTTGGCGTAGAGCATGTCCACCTCGCTAAGGGTGTGGACACCTTTTTCTTGGGCTGAAGGCGCTCTTCGTTCCATCCTTGGTTGACCACCATCTTCTCGATGAGCTCCTCGGATCCCCGACATTGTGTTGCAGAATGCCCCTCCAAATGGAAGCATCAAGGTGACTCCGGGCTATGCCAGCCGGCCCATGGTAGAAACCTTGAATAATGAGCCATTCGTCTATCCCGTGATGGGGACAAGCTTGAATGTACTCATTGAGACGTTCCCATGCTTCGGGAAACGTCTCGTCGGACTTTTGTTGGAAGCTTGAAATCTTCCCGCAGACACCGGTCTTACCCACGGGAAAGAACTTCTTGAGGAATGCGTTGGCACATCTGTCCCAAGTTGTCACCTCGGCCTTGTTATCAGAGGAACCATTGCTTCGCCTTTCCCAACAATGACAATGGGAAAAGACGAAGGCGAACGGCATCTCGCAGTGACGTTCTTGACCGTGAAGGTGTTGCACACCTCCGAAAGTGTTGGAGGTGGGCATTAGCATCCTCATGTGGCTTTCCACAGAACTGATTTGCTTGCACCATGTTGATTAGTGCAGGCTTGAGTTCAAAAGTCGCATCGCCCAAGTTCATGTTCGGACCCGTAGCGACTAAGTCGGCCGACGGCGACGAGAACTCGCCGATGGTCTTTTGAGCCATGACTCGCCTCAACAACCGGTGTGGACTTCCTTCCACGAACGGTTCGGGCTCGACGGTTCGGCTCGAGATGATTCTCGAGGAGGGACTAGATAGCGTCTAGCTCTCTTCGCAACTTCTCGTGGTCTTCGACGTAGTTCGATGGCGGACTAAACCGCTCATGCACCGTCTAGAAAAGGATAATAACCAAAAAAAGACAAGTGAAGGGTAAGCCCCTAACACTACCGAATTCTTAAATTAAGAGTAGACCACGGATTCCAATTTGCTAGAAATTATTAATACGATGCTTCCCGAACGGCGCTTTAAATGCTTGTTGGTTAATATTACGCGTACCGGATTTGGGTAAGGAATCTAGTTCCCGGCAACGGCTCAAGAAATGCTTGTTAGCGATCTTAGCGCAATCACTAGAATTAAGTAAATGTGACTAGCGTATGGTAGCTAAGCCTACTATCGCAAACCCGAACCACTACCGCAGAGAGGGTGTCACAATTCCTCTTCCGGCAGAATGTGACCTAAGAATGCTAAGCCAAGCTAAACTCTAGTGACAACGTAGGACTAACCAAAGGGTAACTCGCAGCGCACGAATACCGATGTAGCACTTCAACCGGTGAGTACTCCTGTCGAATTTATAGTTCACTCACGAAGTGGATTAAGACTCTCTAGCAAATGTGTGATGGAAATCCGTGGTGGTTCTACTCAATCTAAGCTATTGATATTGATAAAGGTTATGAGTGTTGTTATGAGTGATAACTAAGGGTAACTAGTAGGTAGCTAGCTAGGTGGGAGGACAACGAGTGAGTAAGGACTCCTATGTATCTAACTATACTTCTGTGTTCTAATCTAACTAGTGTAACGACTTAACTAAACTAATGCCTAGACCATCGATGTGATAGGGGAGATCGGGCCGACAAATAGGAGGGTAGCGTCTCCCGAGGGACTAACTCCTATTCCAAATGACCTATGACTTTAATGGGTGCCCTACACCCTACCCCTAACGTAAACGATATAACCGAAAGGCTGCGTCATCACAACCGCCCCGGCGTAATACGTTGGACAAATGGACTTACCACTCAAGAGTGAATGGAATTACCATTCATCGATAGGGTGCATCCACTATTAAGCACTAGCCTAAGCACCTCGCCTAATCTAGTCTTAAGACTCGGCTACCACGTAAGTAACCTCGGCCCCGCTTGGTAGTGAAACACACACAAAGGATCTAGACACTAACTAGTTCGACTCTACACTAATGAGACTAAGACACAACACTACTACACTAGTATAGCAATGCACTAAGTAAATACCGAAAGTAAAGTACTCAAAGTAAAGACTTAGTAAAGTAAGCAAGACTATATTAATATAAGGAAAGTACTTCGAAAGTAAAGGTACAAGAGCTATACCGCATTCTCCGAAGACGACTCGAGACCCGAGCTTCGCTCGACTCGACTCTAACTCCCACTCTAGACTAGACTACACTACTCTTGATCTCCCAAGAGAGCTTGAGCTTGAGAACACTAATGTGAACTACTTGGGGACACTTTACAATGAGAGACTAGGGGGTATTTATAGTGGAGGTGGAGTAGGAGTTACTCCGCCGCAAATATCCGTGTGCTCTCCGTCATGCACCGTTGGATCAAACCGACCTTCCACCGACTTGAATGGACGTCTCTCGGTGCGAGTGACACGTGGGAGTCATGCGAAGGCGGTGGAAGCGAACCGACCCTGCAAGGGGGCCCATGTGCAGGTCGGCCGACCTATGGTTGGCTGACTGTGGTCCCACCGGCCTTCTAGAAGGTCCAGTGGCAGTGGGTGCAATGCCAAGGTGTCCCGCCACCAAAGGCAGGTCGGCCGACCCGGCATTGGACCCCGGTCCACGTGGCGCCTTCCCGGTGCCGTCCCGGCTTGTCACGTGTAGTCTTGTCCGAAGTTGGGTTCACTTGATATCTTGCTTGCTTCCATGTGGATCCTTGGTCCATTGTACCAATCGATGGAATGTTGATGTGTGGTACATTTGGATCCGGATCGGGTTCTCCCGTAGATTTCGGGGACCCCGCTTGGTGGTCAGATCCCGGTGAGACCGGGACCAGTCGAAGACCCGGGTTTTGGTCTCACAGTCCCGTTTCTAGCTTTCCCGCATTTCACAAGCTAAGAGTACAAGTGGAACTTTATTAGTGATAAATATGCTCATGTGATGCTTATCTTCCTTCTATCGGGACTCGTTGATGGGTTTCGAGTGTACCAAAACTGGTCTTTATTCCCGTCAACATCAAGCTATACACTTTGATGGTGAGGAAGGGTTTGATTTGATGCATCCCATTGTGTTAATGGGAATGTAATTAAGTTGTCAACTTGAAACTGACATAATTGAAGGTCAAAAGTTAGACAAGGAAATCAAGGCTACCAAGAAACGCTTAAGGCAAGAGCAATCCAAGAATTTTACCACCGATCATCGTGGTATAGTGCGATTCAATGGGAGAATAGTAGTGCCTGAGGATCCAGATCTCAAGCAAAGGATCCTGGATGAGGCTCATTTAACAAAATTGGCCATTCATCCTGGCACTAGCAAGATGTATCATGACTTGAAACAGAGGTTTTGGTGGCGACACATTAAAAAGGACGTCGCCAAGTATGTAGCCGAATGTGATATATGCTGTAGGGTGAAGGCAGTACATCTCAAACCATCTGGGATTATTGAAGCCATTATCCATTCCTGAGTGGAAATGGGAAGAAATTAGCATGGATTTCGTTACCGGACTACCTACAACACAGAAAGGCCATGATTCTATTTGGGTAATAGTGGATAGACTCACTAAGTCTGCACATTTTATACCAGTACACACAGAAATGAGAGCTCCACAATATGCAGAGATTTATATAAAGGAAATAGTAAGGTTACACGGGGTTCCAAAAACCATAGTATCCGATAGGGGACCTCAGTTTATGGCTCATTTTTGGAAACATTTACAGAAAGGTTTAGAGACAAAGTTGGTAAATAGTACGGCATATCACCGCAGACATCAGGTCAGACTGAGCGTGTGAACTAGATCTTAGAGGATTTGTTGAGAGCATGTGTGTTGTCAGCCAAGGGTTCATGGGAAAATGGATTCCATTGGCAGAGTTCTCTTATAACAATAGCTATCAAGAGAGCATTCGAATGTCTCCATTCGAGGCTCTATATGGTAGAAGTTGCAGAACACCGTTAAGTTGGGTTGAGGCTGGAGAAAGGACATTCTACGGGGTAGACTTTGTCAAGGATGCAGCTGAGAAAGTAAAGATAATCCAACAACATATTGTTGCAGCCCAGTCTCGTTATAAAAGCTATGCAGTTAAGAGGCGTAGGCCATTGACTTTTGAAGTTGGGGATCGTGTGTACCTAAAGGTGTCACCCATGAGGAGAGTACAACGGTTTGGAGCAAAACGTAAGTTGGCACCTAGGTTCATAGGTCCATATGAAATCATAGAGAAAAAGGGGTCAGTGGCGTATAAGCTGGCTTTACCAGTGGAGATGGAGTCGGTGTTTCCTGTGTTTCATGTGTCACAGCTCAAAAAGTGTCTACGTGTGTCATCTGAGCAGATTAAGACTAAAGATGTGGAAGTCAGGTCAGACCTATCATATGATGAGCAACCAGTCAGAATAGCTGATGAGAAAGAACGAGTAACTCGCGGCCGTGTGGTTAAGACTTATAAGGTAATATGGAGCCACCATGACGACCGTGAGGCTACTTGGGAGACTGAAGCATATTTGGAGGAAGCTTATCCTGATTTTCATAGGAAATGATTAGTCCACTCAAATCTCGGGACGAGATTTCTTTAAGGGGGAAAGTCTGTCACATCCTGGATTTTTGGGCTCTTGGTTAACAAAAATCCAAATGTGACTTCACCTTGCATTTCGCTAATGGCATATGCATTCATGTGTGTTATGCTTGTTTATTAGTTGATGTGTGCAAAACATGATAACTATCAAGTGATTGATGTAATGCTCACTAATTTCATTTAGACCCAAAGATAGCCTAAATCTTCTAAGGGGTCATGTGAAATGACCATAGGCATGAAAATGTCTAGTTTGGTTTAACTAGTTTTTGAGTATGCTAGCTAGAAGCTTTGAAAAGTATTTTTCTAAACTCCGGATCCGGGGTCTAAAGGTTTTAGTTAGAGTTTTTCATTAGGAATAAAAGTCCTAAAGGTCACTTCTCATGATTTTGAGTGTAAGGCATATGTTTGCAAGGGTTAAGCTCAACTTAGGGGGCTGTTTTTCTTTTAGGTGATTTTCCAAGCTATTTTCTTCAAAAATTTGTATTTCAAAAACGGTTGGGAATTTGGAGAAACTTCCTTTAGGTGAAATAATCTAATCTTTATGAGGATAATTTTCTCTTTTGGAAGTTTGCCCAAATTCGGCTTATTTTGGGAGATATAGCCTTGGGAAAAGGGGTTTAAATCGATTTTAAAATAAAAAATAAAATAAAATATAGAGACCGGGCCCCACCTGTCGGTCTCCACACCGACAAGCAGGGCACCGATCTCCGGCGTCGATAGCTGCCCGGGGCGCGTGTCGCCGCTGCGAGCACGCCGCCGCCCTCGGCGAGGGGGTGCACCCCGTCCTCGAGCCCGTCGTCGTCATCATCATTGTCATTTCCATCGTCGCTCTCTCTCTCCTCGCTCCCTTTCTCTTGTTCTCCACCACCACATCACCACCACCATCCCGTCGCCATGGCCGCCGCTCCGACCTAGCGGAGCGCCGCGCTGCCGTCGTCGCCACGCCGCCGCTGAGCCCTTCGGCTCGCGCGCGTAGGGCGCCGCCTTGACCGGAAGGTGAAGGCCGACTCGGGCCGCCGCCTCCACCTTCTTCTTCCCCTCTGATGAGGCCGCCGCCGTGGTGATGGGTGGTTGAGCGCTCGATTCGCCGAGCTTGTGCGCTCACACCGACCGCGGACGCCCTCTGGAGCTTGGGACGCCGTCCGATTGGAAGACCAAGGCGGGAATCGCCGGGCCGCCGTCGAGCTGCCGCCGCCGGCTGCCATTGTCGCTGGTGCGGTGTGCTCCGGTGGGCTCGTGAGCCGCCTTGGGCACCATCGGCCTCGCCTTGCGCCGGGGAACCCGTCGGTGCGGACCGCGAGGGCTGGGACCTCACCGTCGGCGAGCTCGCCGCCGGCGGGAGGCCGTCCCCCGCCTCTGGCTCGCTGGCCAGTGGGTCCCGCGTGGCCCACGGGCCCAGCTGGCAACCTGGAGGTCGGGTGGCCGTGAGGGCCTGGGGTACAACCCTCGGGTGCGCCTAGCGTTTGGCATCGCCGCTGGGGACTGGATCCGGTACCCATAGCAGTTTGGGTTGGAAATTCTGGAAATAGAATTTCCAGAATTTGTAATGGAGCTTGTGAATTTTGTAACTCGAGTTGTACATGTCCAAATCGAATGATTCAAACTCCTAAATTCATATCTTGAGAAGCTTTATGCTGTGGAATTGTATGGGAATTTTTGGGGAAACTTTTCTGTGCAAAGTGATTTAAATTTGGGTAAAAAGGGTTTGAGGCATTTTCTTGGGAAATTCATAACTAGAGCATGGCTGATCCAAAAATGATGATCTTTATGTCATAATTCATCATTTTTGGCATACTTTGTGATGGTGTATTAGCTTGGTCATGTTCTGTTATAGAAATGGGAGTTCCTTTAGAAGGTGCTTGTGATTGGTGATAGCAAATAAATTCTTATGGCTAATTTTTAGAAAGAGTTTAGCTTTGGTAAATTTTGTGTGATGGTTCTTCACTATGTAGGATCTGTTAGTGAAGCCCATGAGGATGTTTGCCATGTGTCATAGTGCAAACCATTTTTGGTTCCCTATTATGCTATGTTTGGGTAGCAAATTTTGATTTTTGTGGAGGTTTGACCGTAGGTCCAAATGCAGTAAAATTTGGACAGTGAGCTATGGCCAACCTGATGTTGCTGCTGGAATTTTTGTAGAATTTTAGGACATGTCGAGTTATGGGTTGCTTTGTAACCTATGCCATGATTAGTGTTATTTAAGCTTGAGTATGAGTGATGATCATGATGATTCTTTTCACATGATCATGATGATGCTATAGGGTCAGGTCTTGATCAAGGTCATGTTTACTTGAGTCATGGTTGGTTGAGGGTTAGCGACCCATGGATCTAAGTCCATTCGTCCCATGTCGAACATGGTTCGCCCAAGGTCGCGAATGTTGGTTGCGTGTTGAGTCATTGTCGTTTTGTTATATCATCTTATAATGTATGCTTGCATTAATCATTGACAACTAAAGTAATTCATATGAGTTACTCAACCACGCATTGCATCATACAGATCGTCGGACAACGCCCAGCCAGTTCGTTCCAATGCGGAGCGGACGAGGGAACCCAAGCAGAGCTAGTGGATCGAGGGGAGCAACCGAGGAGGAGCGTAGGAGCCGAGCCGCCAGTGCCCTAACCACCAGCCCGGCCTTTGAGAAAGGCAAGCCCCGAAGCATTTCTCCTACGGTTTGCCAAACTAACTTGCGTCTTTTTATTGTTGATGTTGCATTAAGTAGTAGGCGTTGAATGATACCCTTGGTGCATTATCTACCTTGACCACTTAAATACCTCTACCCTGGATTAAGTGTAGGACGTATTATGCTTAGCCTTGCTTAATCATACGGTAGAAGTAGGGTGGTTAAATGACATCCGCGAGTATAGGACTCACATGAAATGGTTGGATCGGAAAGGAAAATGATGGGACATAACCCAAACGGGATTGGTAAAGGACCCTGTATTGTTCCAGCCCTCAGTCATTTTGAATAGCTTCTCACATTTAGGTGGTGATATGGCACCCCGAAGCTTAGTAGTTCTATTTGGATTGGGTTTTCAATAGAGTTGAGTGTGTTGCCCACAGCGCGGTTTATAATTCCAAAGGGCCTAGGTTGCACCGTAGAGACTTGGTAACCCTGGCCAGCCCGGCAACCGTATTTATTGAATCCCGGTCCGAATAGTAGAACGGTGACCTAATCAACTCCGACGGGGTTGTGTGGTTTGCGTGAGAAATTTACCCTCACCGTGTAGGAATCGATTATAATCGCCATCGTCCCCGGGATAGTGGATAACTTGACTTGAGTACATGCAATACAGCTTATGGACGGAAAATGGAAAGGGGGTTATGTTTTCCATGACGGATATGGGATATCGGATTATGATCAACCATGTGAAAAGGATGATTGTTTTATACTTCTACTTGATAATGTTATAGTACAGGTGCAAACCTAGCTATGCAGGCTTAACTTAATATGATAAGCTTAGTATAGTTCACCTAGTCAAGATAAAGTAAGCTCAAGTTGTTTATGCAAGAAAGGGTCAGCCAAACCACCATATGGCCTTGCATATGCTTATAAGAGTCCTTATTTTCGGTTTAAGACGGGTAAGTCTAGCCGAGTACCCCACGTACTCGGGTTTTATTCCCATGTTGTTGCGTATGGAGAGATCTTTTATGGATACTTGCGAGACGTGTTCTACCCCGCGCAGAGAGACTACTAGACCGTGGGCACGGTCCTATATCTCTCTCATCTCTACTTGCTTTTGGTTGGACTTGGTCGTGGACATGGCACTGTAATCTCTAAGTATTGTAATACTTAAGTTGTGAGCTTCCGCAATGTGAGAACTAAGTGTGGTTTGTAATAATGCTACTTAGACTCCGATGGTATGTAATATTACTTATAGCTTGTGTAATGTATGATGAGTGTTGAACTTATTACGATCTTGGCTATGACGGGAAAAAGTTTAAAATCCTTCGAGATTTGGATGACTACCGGGTTTACATGTGCTCAAGTGTGTTCTTCGACGCCTTGGCGTTGATATTCGTACTTGTGCTTATGTAAATTGGTCGGTTCTGTTTCACCCCATGCTTCAATAAGTATTGTTCAAAACGCTTGTCGATGAAATGTGATCCTCCATCACTTATGACTATCCTCGGACACCGAATCTTGAGAATATTATTTCTTCGAACATCTTCTTGGAGCTTGAACTATCCGCCTTTTGCATGGCGAGCTTCGACCCATTTGGACACATAGTCCACCACAAGGATGTATTCACATTTCTTAGACGGTGGAAATGGTCCCATAAAATCAACTCCCCAGACATCAAAGAGCTCGATCTAGAGATTGTTGACGAGTGGCATGACATCTCTTGAATTAATGTTGCCATGTCTTTGACAAGGACTGCATCTCCGAATGAAGTCTTTTGTGTCTTCATACATTGTTGGCCAGAAGAATCCACATTGCCAAATCTTCGCATGTGTACGGAACACCCCATAATGGCCTCTATATGGTGATGAGTGACATCTTTCAATGATTTTGATTCCTTCTTCAAGTGGGCACACATCTTCTCGAAAGGTGCCATCGAACACACTCGAAAGAGGTAGGGTTCATCCCATATGTGAGTACGACTCTCCCCGGATAAGTATCCTTTTGTTGCCTCCTAGTGGTACGTAACCTCCGTAACCATAAAATTAACAATATCTGCATACCGGGGTCGATTCGTTGATTTCGTAGACCATGTCGTCCCGGAGTGCATCGTCGATGGGTAGTTCTGTGGTTTCTCAAACCGCATTCTAGACAAGTGATCGGCAACAGAGTTTTCTACTCCCTTTTATCTTTTATTTCTAAGTCAAATTCTTGGAGTAATAAAATCCATCTTATCAAACGAGGTTTAGCATCTTTCTTAGTGAGCAAATATTTCAAAGCAAGATGATCGTTGTAAACAATCACTTTAGCACCCACTAAGTAGGATCTAAACTTATCAATAGCAAAAACAACAAACCTAGAAGCTCTTTTTCAAAGGGTAGCATAATTAAGCCGAGTTCCCCAAAGTTTTGCTAGCGTAGGCTATTGCATGATGCTTCTTATCCTTAGTCCGTCCTAACACGGCTCCTACAAACAGTAGTCACTTGCATCACACATAATTTCAAAAGGGAGAGTCCAATCGGGGGTTGAATGATTGGAGCAGAGATAAGCGCTTTCTTAAGAATCTCGAATGATTGCAAGCAGGCATCATCAAAATCAAAAGGAACATCCTTAGCCGGTAAGCGGGTAAGAGGTCTAGCGATGAATGAGAAATCTTTTATGAATCTACGATAAAAACCAAGATGGCCAAGAAAACTTCTAATTCCTTTCACATTGATAGGAGGAGGTAGTTGCTCAATTACTTCTATTTTGGCTCTATCTACCTCGATGCCTCTTTCGACACTAAGTGTCCTAGCACTATTCCTTCTCTAACCATGAAATGACATTTTTCCCAATTAAGGACTAAGTGTTTTTCCTCACATCTTTGCAAACTCGATCTATATTTTCAAGACACTCATCAAAAGTTTTTCCATAAACAGAAAAATCATCCATGAAAACTTCCATAATCTTTTCAATCATATATGAAAATATAGACATCATACATCTTTGAAAAGAAGCCGGCGCATTACATAACCCAAAAGACATCCTACGATAGGCAAAGTTTCCATAAGGGCATGTAAAGGTTGTTTTGTTTTGATCATCAGGATGGATAGGGATTTGATGATATCCAAAATATCCATCAAGGAAGCAAAAGTAAGAATGGTTAGCTAATCGCTCGAGCATCTCATCAATGAAAGGCAAAGGAAAGTGATCTTTTCTTGTTGCCTTATTAAGCTTTCTATAATCTATGCACATTCGCCATCCCGTGACGGTTCGTTGAGGGATTAACTCATTCTTCTCATTTTGGACAACAAATCATGCCTCCCTTTTTAGGCACAACTTGGACAGGCTGACCCACTCACTATGTGGCACGGGGTAAATAATCCCGATGTGCAATAATTTTAAAACTTCTTTCTTAACAACTTTCCTCATCGCATTATTGAGTCTACGTTGGGGTTCTCTAGATGGTGGAACATCGGGATCTGTGGGAATGCGATGGGTACAAAGGGCAGGACTAATTCCTTTGAGGTCCTAGAGTGAGTAGCCAAAGGCTTTTTGATGTTTTTCTAGGACAGCCATTAAGCGAAAAGTCTGCTCCTGAGTGAGAGTATCACTTATGATGACAGGAGACTCTGGATCATTTCCTAGAAAGGCATATCTAAGACCGGCTGGTAAGAGTTTGAACTCAATAGGAGGTCTAGGTGGTAAGGTAAACTCATCTAATGGTTCATTCTCAGAAGGGTCAGCTTCTTCTTCTATGAAGAATCTAGCTTCGTCTTCTAATTCTGGTTTAACTAGGAATTCTAGAGAAGCTGCTCTAAATTCCTCCAATGGATCATAATGTGGATAGGGCTCGGTCCTAGCATTTAAACAAAGTGAAATGGACATTGCAAACTGGAGTTTCTTACCTAAACAAATGTTTAGTTTCCTAGTTTGTCCTTCATAAAGAAGTCTTCTAAATGGTTGTCCTATCAACAGGTGGAAATCCCCTATGTCAAAGACATAAAAGCTCAAGTGGACAGGGGTTTCTTCTACCCGTAGTGGTAGGACATGTAGGATTCCTAAATAGGGAAGAATTTGTCTTGAAGGATTTCTCATGAACTTTACTGTTGGGGTTAATGTCATGTCTCTTTGCAAATATTTTGCTAGTGTGGTAGACATGATATTTATACCCACAACTGGATCATAGAGAGCGTCTATGCGATCATTGTTAATTATGCAATGAATGGGGAGAGAATGAATCCAAACGAATTATTTCGGAGGAAAGCTCGACTCTTCTAACCATTCATTGCTCATAACGTACACTAACTCTCCTGAGGTCTTTCCTGTTGGAATATCCTCATCAATATTGCATGGCTTGATTGGGTAATATTTGCCTTGTGGTTTCTTCACTGTGTGATAGTTGAAGATGTTTCCAAAATCGAAAAATAGATCAGGTTCAATATCTAGCATAAAATCAGGAAGTGGAATGTCTTCCTTGTCTTGCTCAAGACATGGGTTAGCTGAAGTTGATGGTGTATCTGGCAAAGGTTTGGCTTCTACTACTTGAGGTTCTACTTCTAGGAGGTAGTCTAATTCACTGGATAGGATTTGGTCTAGGATTGATCTTGCTTTCTCAGCAGAAATATGCAAGAATGATCCTCCCGAAGTTGTGTCGAGCAATTTTCTACTGTCTCTACTCGCCTCTATAAAAGTGTTGTAAAAGAATGGGATCTAGTAGACTAAGGTCCGGGCCTGATGCTAAAAGTGTAGTAAAACAATTCCAGGATGAGGCCAAAGATTCTTCAGGTTCTTGCTTAATAGTCAGAACCTTGACTCTAAGGTCGACGATTTGGGAGATGGGATAGAAATCTAGGCAAAAGTTGGAGCGTAAGGATCCCCAATCCCCTTGTTGCTTACCTACAGCTTTATCATACCATTGTCTAGCTTTTCCCTTTAATGAGAAAGGAAATAGCTTCCAACGGAGGGTTTTGTCGGACATGCCCTCTATGCGAAGACAGTCACATGTTTGCTCAAAGTCTCTAATGTGAAGGTAAGGGTTTTCGTCTCCTTCTCCCGAAAAGAAAAGGATAGGCTTTGGACCAATGCAATCAACCGCGGACTCACCTATAGCTAGGTGTTTGGATAGGTTGTGATGACTCATGTGGCACTAGGGCGGTCTCCGTGGGTGCGAGAAAATTGAAAGATAGGAATGGAATTTAAATTATCCATAAGGATAGAAAAAGATAAAATGTATGAAAAAGTAAAGTGAAAGAAAAAGATAAAAGTATAGGTACAAGGTAGAGCAAGATTTAGGTTATCTAAGCAGATCGTCTTTCTCCCCGCAACGGCGCCTAAAATGCTTGTTGACACTAGATACGCACACGAAAGAATCAAAGAGAAATAATCCGCAAGCGCACGGATATCGGTGAGCACTTCACCCGGGAGATAAGTCCTGAGTATCATATTTGTTTTTTATTCGCTAGGAGAAAACGTGCAATAGACTAACCCGATCTTTACTACTACCCCTGGGCTGCTAGTTAAGTGAGAATTAAGCGATATAGAGAGAACTCCTTCGTCAGACTTCTTCTAACCTATGGCAAGCTTTGAGACTATTGTTCTAAGGGGGTTGAAAGCATCTAGGCCCATTGATGTGGGTTTCGATGATTGATGACAATATAGATTACTATGACTAACGTGTGTTTTACAGAAATAGTGGGAGTTAGGTCATGGTAATGGAATCTCAGGCAATTGGTTGTCATGCCCTCTTATCGATGGAAATTGTTTCGGTTTTCAAAGGATGGACGACAAGGTTAAGGACGGTTAGTTCCGATTGTCGATGGTGTTGAGAGACATCGGATTAGTCGTTAGGATTTTGTTTTCTCCTTTGGCCGTACTATTAAGGGGGGTGCAAATGGGTAGCTTGACCTAGTTGAGTCTCGGGTTTAGGTGTGGTGCACACTGGTGAAATCTTAGCGCTAGGAAGTTACCTGAGAGCCCTGAGAGTGTTTGGAGTTGTCGCCATTTTTCAAAGGATCGCTGATCAAGTGAAAACGGGAACTTCAACAGGCGCCGGACGCGCCAGCCGCGCGTCCGGCGCACGGAAACTCTTCTGCTGGGTGCCTCCCGAGGGGCCGACGCGCTCGGCGGACGCGGACCGGGAAACTTTCGGAGCCGGCCTTGGGACCAAGTGCGCTCGGACGCGCTCCGACTACGGGCCGGACGCGGGCCCGTCAGCGTGTGCACCGTAGCCCAACGGCTAGCTGACCGTTTGAATCCTTTTAAGCGCCGGACGCGTCCGGCGCTCACGACTGAGCTGAAATACGGGGTAACGGTTGGATTTCAGCCTTGGCTATAAATACAACCACACCCCCTCCATTTTAGCCCTCTTGCTCATTTGTTCAGCTGATAGACACCTTGTGAGAGCAGGAGAGTTGCAAGAGCCTCATGACTTGAAGAGATTTGAGAATCCATGAGTTCATGAGCAATCGAGAGTAGCTAGTGTGCATCCACTCTTCTCCCTAGGCTTTGCGAGGTCAAGTGAGAGTTTGTGCTTGTTACTCTTGGTGATCGCCATCACCTAGACGGCTTGGTGGTGATTGGAGCTTGGTGATCATCCGGGCGGTGCTTGTGGATGACCCAACTCATCTTGTGAGCGGTTCTTGGCGATTCACCGCATCGGAGTGACGAAGAATCAGCCCTAGAGAGCACTTGGTCCTTGCGAGGATCAAGGGGAGCTACACCCTTGCGCGGGTGCTCCAACGAGGACTAGTGGAGAGTGGCGACTCTCCAATACCTCGGGAAAAAGGTCGCCGTGTTCCTTGTCCCTTTAGTTTCTCGCATTTACTTTCTAGCACTTACTTTCTTGCAATTACTTTCATAGAATTGCCATGCTAGAATAGGATTGGAACTTAGGTGCAAAACTTTAGTTGATCGATTGTCTAGGAACACACATAGGCACCGAGGGGTGAATCATGGGCTAGTAGGTTTATTTCCGCAAGAATTTTTAGAATTAGCCCAATTCACCCCCCTCTTGGGCATCTTGATCCTTTCAAGTGGTATCGAGCCGTGTTTGCTCTAAATTAGGCTTAACCGCCTAGAGTAAAGATGTCCCATGGGGATGGACCTCCTCCCATGTTCGAGGGAGATGATTTTCCTTATTGGAAAATTCGCATGGAAGCACATTTAGAAGCGATAGATGTTGGATGCTTCCGTGCCGCTTCTCAAGGACTCCCAAAACCCAAGGATTCAGCTAACCTTGTTGGTGAAGAGGCTAACTATGAGAAGTGGAATGCAAAGGCAAGGAACGCTATATTCCGCGGCCTTTGCAAGGATGTGTTCAATCGCGTTAGGAACCACAAGGACGCCCATGCACTATGGTCCGACCTTTGTGCACTCCATGAGGGAACTAAGAGTGAGCGTGAGGAACGCTATCATCTTGTTATGCGCAAGTTAAATTCTTTTGAGATGAAAGCTAATGAAAGTGCTAATGAGATGTATTCCCGTTTGAACACTATTGTAGAGGAACTCAATGGGCTTGGACTCAATCAAATGTCGCCATCCGATGTTGCAAGGAAGATCTTGTGTGTCCTTCCCATTGAGAAATATGGGCATATTGTCACCGTGCTTCACCAAGGTGATCTTTCCAATGCTACACCAACACAAATATTGGGAAAGATCAATGCTCATGTGATGTACATGCATCTCACCCCCGAGGATGGCTCATCATCCAAGAAGAAAGATTTGGCCCTCAATGCAAGTCACTCAAGAAAGGGCAAGGCCAAGGCTACTTATGATGATTCAAGCGATGCTGAAATTGATGACTTGAGTCTTGTCATTCATGGTGAAGAAGACCACCAAGATGTTGAAGAAGCTCAACAAGAATGGTGTCAAGTTTGATGGCAAGAAGAAGAAGTTATTCACAAGTAGCAAAAGGAAGCCCATCTCTCGAAATGGAGTGCTTCAATTGCCACAAGATCAAGGCATCTTGCTCATCAATGTCCGGAGCCCCCAAAAGACAAGAAGTACAAGAAGAAGAAGGGCAAGGACAAGAAGGATGACTCAAGTGATGATGAAGAAAAGGAAAAGAAGAAGAAAGACAAGCATCACAAGAAGAAGGAAGAAAAGAAAGAGCATCACAAGAAGAAGGATGGCAAGGCCTACATAGTTGGTGATTGGCTCACCGATATTGAATCTTCTTGTGGGTCATCCGATGAGGAAAGTGATGATGAAGGTGTTGCTGCCATCGGCATTGGATCTTCACCACCTCCACAAATTCTGCCATCATCATCTACTCCATCCCATTTTTGCCTTATGGCTAAAAGTGAAAAGAAGGTACATTCCAAACATGGTGATAGTGATGATAGTGGTAGTGAAAGTGATAGTGATGATGAGTATGAGTCACCTACCTATGATGAGCTTGTCAAATTGCTTAGAAAGTACTCAAAAACCATCATTAAGACTAGAGGAAGATGTGATGAGCTTGATAGTGAAAATACTTCTCTTCTAGAAAAGATGGAAGCTATGCGAAAACTAATGATGAGCTTAGAGATCAAAATGAAATCATGTCTTCTAAACTCAAGGAGCTCAAAGTGTCTTCAAAAGAGCTTAAAGTTGAAAATGAGAACCTTGAGAAGAAGCATGATGAGCTCAAATCTAGTTATAGCTCTCTAAAAGAGGAGTACACAACTATTAAAGTTGATCATGGAAATCTAGCGATGGCTTATGAGCTTCTTGTCAAAACACATGAGGCTACTAACAATGTTGCTAAGAATGATGTAGCTACATCATGTGATGAGATCATTGAGCAAGGTGCTAGCAAGCAAAGGTAAGTCGCTGGTGGTGATCGAGCATTATGATGACTATGTCAAGATAAAGAATGAAAATGAACAACTCAAGAAGGATCTTGAACAAGCAAAAATCAGTCACACCGTCACTATTGAAGATGAGGGACTAGCACTTGAGAATGAGAAGCTCAAAGAAGAGAACAAAAGACTCACTTTGAAATGTCATGCTTGAAGCAATCAACAAATGAGTCACTTCTAGAAGAGAACAAGGAGCTCAAGCAAGAGAAAGAACACCTCAAGATTGGGTTGAGCAAGTTTGCAAAAGGAAAGTCACTTCAAAGTGCGCTCTTGATGAACACCGTAATGAAGACCGATAGAAGCGGCATTGGGTTCAACGCACATCAAGAGAAGCAACATCAAGCAAAGCAAGCAAGTCAACAAAAGCAAAAGCCAAAGCCGAAGCCAAAGAGATGCTTTGAGTATGGACAAGAAGGTCACTTTGCTCATGAGTGTCAAACTCCACCACCACAACCCTTGCCCAAGCATGCTAGACCCTTTGCATACAATGCTCATTATGTGGTTAGAAGGGATTCAAAAGGACAAGTGAATGTCACCTTCTTAGGCCCCCCCAATAAGAATAGGCCTAGGCAAATTTGGGTTGCAAAGTCTCTAGTAGAGAAAGTCAAGGGCCCTCAACAAGTTTGGGTCCCTAAACCTCAAGCTTGATCTCTTGTGTGTAGGTGAACTACGTGACCGGTGGAAGTCATTGGGTTATTGATAGTGGTTGCACTCAACATATGACCGTGAACCTCGTATGTTTGCCTCACTAGATGAAGGGGAGCAAAATCAAGATAGAATCACATTTGGTGATAATTCAAAGGGCAAAGTCAAGGGTTTGGGCAAAGTTGCAATATCAAATGATCACTCTTTGTCAAATGTGCTTTATGTTAAACCATTGAGTTTCAACTTGCCGTCGTGGGTCAATTGTGTGATCTTGGATTCAAATGCTTGTTTGATGAGAAGGAAGTGATAGTGTCAAAGAAAGAAGACTCAACCGTGATATTCAAAGGCTTTAGATACAACAATCTCTATCTAGTGGATTTCACATCCGAAGATGCAAATCTAAATGTTTGTTTGCTGTCCAAGACTTCACTTGGGTGGCTGTGGCATAGGAGGCTAGCACATGTTGGGATGAGTACACTCAAGAAGCTGTTGAAGAAAGAGTTAGTGAGGGGCTTGAAAGATGTTAAATTTGAAAAGGACAAACCTTGTAGTGCATGTCAAGCCGGCAAGCAAGTTGCAAACACTCATCCAACCAAAGCTTTTCTGTCAACTTCAAGAGTGCTAGAGTTGCTGCATATGGATCTATTTGGACCAACTACATACAAGAGTCTTGGTGGGAAACTCCATTGTCTAGTGATTGTTGATGACTTCTCAAGATACACATGGACCTTCTTCTTCATGACAACCGAAGCTACCCCTTGCTTCAAGAAGTTTGCAAAGAGAGCTCAAAATGAATTTGATGTCAAGATCAAGAAAATTAGAAGTGACAATGGGAAAGAATTTGACAACACCAACATTGAAGCTTATTGTGATGAAGTTGGGATTAAACATGAAGTCTCATCCACCTACACACCTCAGCAAAATGGCATAGTAGAGAGGAAGAACCGACCTTGATCACTCTAGCAAGAACAATGCTTGATGAGTACAACACCCCTGAGAACTTGTGGGCCGAAGCTATCAACACAAGATGCTATGCATCAAATCGGTTATATCTTCACAAGTTTCATGGCAAGACCCCTATGAACCGCTCAATGGGAAGAAGCCGATGTCTCTTACTTCCGGTGTTTGGTTGCAAATGCTACATCTACAAGAAAAGGCAACACCTAGGGAAGTTTCAAAGACATTGTGATATTGGTTTTCTTGTTGGTTACTCATCAAAATCCAAAGCATATCGAGTATTCAACCATGCCACCGGTTTGGTAGAAGAAACATATGATGTGGAGTTTGATGAATCTAACTAGCTACCAAGGAGCAATTGAAAATCTTGATGATGTAGGTGATGAACCATTGAGGGAAGCAATGAAGAACATGCCGCGGGAGACGTCAAACCCAAAGAAGACGATGAAGTGCAAGTCATTGACAAGCCTTCTTCTTCTTCAAGTGTGCCTCAAGATGACAAAGAAAAAGATGGGATGACCGAACATGAAGATACTCATGTCTCCCATGAACAAAGAGAGGCACAAGCTCAAGATGTTGACGCTCCCCAACCTACTCCTCAAGTGCCTAAAAAGCGAATTCCTAAACTCCATGATCATCCACAAGATCAAATCATAGGGAGTCCATCAAGGGGTGTAATGACTCGATCTCAAAGACTTGCTAGTATTGCCGAACATCACTCGTTTGTTTCTTGTGTTGAGCCGTAAGATGTAGGTGAAGCTCTTCAAGATCCGGATTGGGTGAATGCCATGCATGAAGAATTGAACAACTTCACCCGCAACAAGGTTTGGACACTTGAAGAGCATCCCAAGAATGCAAGAATCATAGGTACCAAGTGGGTGTTCCGCAACAAGCAAGATGACCAAGGCAATGTTGTGAGAAACAAGGCAAGGCTCGTGGAAAAGGGGTTCTCTCAAGTTGAAGGCCTTGATTTTGGAGAGACCTTTGCACCGGTTGCAAGACTTGAAGCCATCCGTATCCTCCTTGCATATGCTTCACACCATGAAATGAAACTATTTCAAATAGATGTGAAGAGTGCATTTCTAAATGGTTTCATTAATGAGCTTGTTTATGTTGATCAACCTCCTGGTTCGGGAAGACCCTAGCCGTCCCTAATCATGTTTTCGAGGTTGTCCAAGGCACTTTATGGGCTCAAGCAAGCCCCTAGAGCATGGTATGAGCGCCTTAGGGACTTCCTCATTGAGAAGGGGTTCACCATTGGGAAGGTTGACACCACACTCTTCACCAAGAAGCTTAATAGAGAGATCTTCATTTGTCAAGTATATGTTGATGATATTATCTTCGGCCAACAAATGAAGAAGAATGCAAGAAGTTTGGTGACATGATGTCAAAGAGTTCGAGATGTCTATGATTGGCGAGCTCACCTTCTTCCTTGGTTTTCAAATCAAGCAAATGAAGGAAGGGACCTTCATATCTCAAGAGAAGTACACCAAGGACCTCCTCAAGAGGTTTGATATGAAGGATTGCAAGCCAATCAACACTCCCATGGCATCTAATGGGCATCTCGACCTTGATGTGGAAGGTAACTCTGTGGATCAAACTCTTTACCACTCTATGATCGGTAGCTTGTTGTACCTCACTACATCTAGGCCTGACATCATGTTTAGTGTGTGCATGTGTGCTCGCTTTCAAGCCGATCCTAAGGAAGCTCATTTGAGTGCTATCAAGAGGATCCTTAGGTACTTGCAGCTTACCCCAAGCATTGGCCTATGGTATCCCAAAGGAGCAAGATTCCAACTTGTTGGCTATTCCGATTCGGATTATGCCGTTGCAAAATTGATAGAAAAAGCACATCCGAGGGTGCCATCTCGCTTGGGAGGTCACTTGTCTCTTGGTCATCAAAGAAGCAGAATGTTGTTGCTCTATCCACAAACAAGCGAGTAGTACATAGCAAGTGGGGCTTGTTTGTGCACAAATCTTGTACATGAAACAAACCCTCCTTGACTATGGAGTCAATCTTGGTCAAGTGACTCTCTTGTGCGACAATGAGAGTGCAAGAAAGATTGCCAACAACCCGGCTCAACACTCTCGCACAAAGCATATAGATATCCGCCTCCACTTTCTTAGAGATCATGTCTCTAAAAAGGATATATCTCTAGAAGGTGTGAGAAGTGAGGATCAATTAGCGGATATCTTCACGAAGCCATTGGATGAATCAACCTTTTGTAGGTTAAGGAATGAGCTCAATATCCTTGACCTAAGCAACTTCACAAGGAAGAGATGAAGGGTGTTGTCGGTCGCATTGCATTGTATTATAGAGCACGTTTAAATTTCTGTAATGCATGTAGGGCTTGTCTAACATGGTTAAGATAACACTCTTCGGAGGTGTGAAGAAGCTTACCCTTGGTTCAAACCTGACAAGCCATCTAGATTCAAATTCCAGTATTTTGTTGCTTGTGTGTTGCTCTTTGTTTCTTTTGGTTTATTTCTTGAGCAACCTCTGTGTTCGTCCATGATTTGAGAAAGCTTTTGATGCTTCTATTGGTTTAGAAACTCAAGCTCATGGCCATACGTTGTTCCTCGCTCGTGTTTATTGCCTATTTTCGAAAATTATGTGTAGCCTATGGCAAACTATTTTGAAAATTGAGGGTTTGAGAGTGAGGATCTCATATTGACTCCAAACTATGTTTAGTTGCATCTTAAAAGTTTGGAAATCAATTGGGAGCAGCTTCCGCGAAGAAAGGTTTCATTTCGCCTCTTCATAGAGCACCTAGGGACGCACCTTCAAACCTCTATGGACGGCCCGGCGCCTCATGAAAATTCGGCGCGAAGAAGTCGATGTTCAAGACGGCCGGACGCTCAACAAGCAGCTTTCGAAGGGCCCGGCGACCGCGTCACACCGCGTCCGACGGGATTGAGCCGAGCTCAAGAATTCTTGGAGTCTCTCGGTCGGCGTCCGGCGGGTTCCCTCGACTCACCCCGAACGTGTCCGCGAAGAAGACAGTGGTCTATTATTTCTGACGTGGGGGCCCCAACTCTTTCTCCTTCATTTCAATCGGCCCGCGTCACTCTCCTCCTCCTTCTCTCGCCGTCCGTGCGCCGCGAGCCGCCGCCCTCAAACCCTAACCACGCCGCG